>CAWUFW010023855.1:0-68730 GCA_963921515.1 Calotriton arnoldi | reverse complement strand
AACTATGCTTTACACTCACTACAATTTCTTAATCTCGTTGTTTCATCTCTATTAACTTTACTAGTTAACATAAATACATTTGAAATCATTTTCTACTACTATTATACCTGGTACAGTACTACAAGCAAGTATGTACTCTTCTTGCTTGTTGAAGAATTTTTCAGAATATTATGTCCATTAGGCGAAATAGTAAGCAAAAGAGTAATTATGAATACTGATAGAATCCAATCCATTCCGTTATTATAATGACATCACCCCCAATTAGGCCGAATGATGTCCTTAGAGCTTTGGATGCAGAACTACAGGTATATGAATTTGCTGGTTTAGAAGGCAATCTAGCTTTGAATTCTAAGGTTGGTATCAGTGCAATATGTCCATCCGCTGTTACACCTTAAATACACAGTATAGTGTCCTGATGTTATACTTGCTCCTTCATGAATAATAATGGCCAGCTGTTATATAAGTTCTTCCTGAAACACATACTTGACCTGCTTTGAAGTTTGCACTTTCTGTTTGTAATTTTGTTCCATCTGCTCTACAACGTTGTAGCATTATAATTAGATATTTTCTGGTATCTTTGTATGTACAATGTAGACATCATATCTGATTTACGATTTGAGCAGATCATTATTTTGATTTGCTGTTTTAATCAATTTGTTAAAAGACACTGTTATGCAATCTGGTAGTGTTAAGTATAGAAATTGTTCTGTGTATATTACAGTGGTAGAGGCAAATGAACAATCTTCACAATCATGCTCCCATTTGTAACTTAGTTCAAATAAGTTATCAATATTTACTCCTTCACCTTCCAAGACTCCACACATGACTATAAATACTTGTGCATCTTGTTGTACACTGAGAGTAAAAGTCACTGCTCCGCTACATGTATCTAAACGATGTTGAATGCCAGAAGCAGTATGTATTCTACTTCTGTCAGTAAGCAACCGTTGTAGTACATGTAGTGTAGTGCAGAACAGAATCTTTTTCCACGGTTTTGCATGATTTCATTAAGAAGACTGTGGTAAATGAAAGACTGCATTGAGAACCACAAATCAGCATAGCAGTTGATACCTGAACTGTTTTCTAACTGGTATCCTACGATCTTATCCTCACTTTCCACTTTTTTCTTCTTTATGCCTTCAACTTTGTCTTGATTACATTTCTTATCTTGAAGGTCAGTTGAGTGTTTTATATATTCCCATTTTGGACATAGTATATGTTTCTCATAGATTGGATATTCACCTAAATGAGGAGCATAAAGACTTCTTTTTTTGTGTTGCAATGCTTTTTTATTATGATTGAGTAATCAAACAGAGCATAGAGACTTCTTAAGCGATTGTACTCTCTTACACAACTTCCACGAGTACTAACCCTTTTGTCATCAAATTCAATCAAATACAAACCAGACCAATGTTCTTACTCAAGACAATGCAACATATGCCATTCCTTCTTTAAACACAGTACTTCCAATGTTTACAAAAGCTCCATCTATACTTAATGACCTTGAGATTCGTAGATAGTTACAGCATACGCTAAAGACACTGAGAACTGCTTTTGTTGAACATACAAGTCCTTTACAAGCAAACAACATACAGCACAACGCAACGTGCTTTACCACATTAATCTGATCACATTTTATTACAAAATTCTATCTGATCCCTGTTTGGAAAGGTAACAAAATCAACAACTTTGCCCATAGCACCATTTACTAATATTTCTTCTATATTCAAATTACGTCACAAAATAACTCAACAGGCTTTACACATGCATAAACACTTTTCTAATCCTGCAGTCTTTGATACAGACTTTTCTAAAGAATTCTGTTTTCTTTGTAGTTTTTCACTTAGTAGCATTGTTACTCCCTGGTGTTTAATTTTATCAATAGCTGTCATTTCCAAAATGGTTTGGTTTTCCAGATTGAGTATTTCTTCATTAAAGTTGGAACACTCTTCCAATGTAGGCATTAAACAACCTATGGATTTGTGTTCAGCAATCATATTATACATTAGTTGTGCTGGTGTCGTTTCAGATGTAAACAATTTCTTTATTAGTCGACTTTCCAAAGCATGTTTATCATCTTTTGACAAAACTCCAATTCTTATGTCTTTAAGGATATTTCCATATTCTTTATCAGCTACTTGTCACATATTTCTTACTAGTTCTTTGTAATGAAAGTTTAGCCAAATATTCACATTTCGAATGCTTCCCAAAGAATACCTTGTTTCAATGTGAAGTAGTGTTTTAAAAACAGGTTGTCTTTTATAGGAGTAAGTTGCGGTAGGTCTCCAAAAACAATTAAATGCTTTCCTCCAAACAGTGCGTCACACTCTGTTTTTAAGATTTGCTGCATTCTCAAGTCTACAAAGGCAAGCATTACATTTGAGACCATACTTACCTCATCAATGATTACAAGTTTTAGTTTTTCAGGACTCTTGAAACATCGTGACAAGCTTCACCAGATTACTTCTGGCACTGTAGTTTATCATCATATTCTACAGGTAGCATAAGTAGTCGATGTAAAGTAATCCCTTTGATGTTGTGTGCAGCTAATCCAATAGGTGCAGTTACTACACATGATAGATTTGATTCTCTAGTCCTGTGTAGATTACTGGTGAGAATTTTAATAAGGAAACATTTTCCTGTTCCAGCTTTACCACTGATGTATAATAGAATAAGTTTAAATGATGAGCATTGGCATATTTTTTTCATGCAGAAAGCATGTTGTATTTTCTCTTTTATTCCTTAAAAGATTTTTCTGTTCACTGTTCAGTTGTCCTTCTAAAACCTCAAAATCAATAGTGTCCTGTCTTGCTAGTTCTATTGCTGTTTCCACTTAATTCATTATTGTTGCTGCTTCATTTTGAATTATTGGTTGGCCAAGTGGATCTTGGCTCTAATAGGTCTGAACTTTGACTACTTTGTGAGCTTTATCTTGCTATTGTTGCTACAATAGTTTCTTGTTGTTCAATGTCATCATTTAACATTTTCAAATACAAAGGAAACTCTGAGCACTGAATACTTTCTTTGACAGCTTTAAAAGAATCTTCGTAGTAACCATAATCTCCGAGCAACTCTGTTTCATCATGCCAAGGTTTGAACAGTTGTAAAAGTGCCAAATAAAAAAATTATTTCTTTTTCTGCAGTTTGACGAACTGAGTTTTCCATGATTGATTAGATTTCTTTTGCATGTTTCACTAAACATCCATAACATCCAACTATCTGGATATGTTTCTTGTTCTATGTTTTCTGATGCACTCTTTCTAAACCTGTTAGTATTGAAGTGCTTCATAAAGACACAAATTTTCCAAATGTTGACTTCTTCTAGGATAGTATGTATCCAACATATTTGTTTTGACAATATCAGTAGTTTCTGGTTCAAAGTCTGCTAAGCATTGGATTTCTGGAAAATACTTCAATACTCTGTTGTGTGTATTTGCAAGTCCTAGACTTACCCAAATGATTCCTCTTGATTTTGAAAATAAACTAGCTGAACTTAACCGGTCTGAGTACTCATAGCATCCTATCTCTCTATGTGAAAGCATTTTCATTCTGAAGCTGTACAATTTCTTCTTTAGAGTCTTCTCTACAGAAATTTCCTCCCACATCTTTCATCTCTGATTTCTCTGATTTTGTACTGTACAATGTTACATAAAGAGCAACAGCAATTGAGTTGTCAGCAATGAACTGTATATCCATGTTTGCATTCCATATTTCCAGTATGACTGGATTATAATCATTGATATTTTTTGGGGCTTCTGTTCTTTTTAAGTTAGACGTGTTTTTGGTTATTTACGAGTGATTGTCTGTTTTACTGCTGATAGAAAGTGGTTTACTCTTCCTTGTGAAATTACAGGTCATGTTAATCCAAAACGACATTTTCTATAAAATTTACCCTTAGCTCTGTATTTACAACGGCAATATTTCCCACATCTGTGACTTTGAAACTTTAAAACGTATTATTTCAAGGAGTTTTCTCCACCATCTTTTGAGATGGCACATGTTATATACTGCTTCTATAAAACTCAGGACAGCCTCATCATTATCTCTTCCAAATGTTGGTACATCCTTTATCCACATCAGCATGTGTATATGAGGTGCATCTCTTGCTTGGTATTCCTTTCACCAAAAGAAATCACTTACTTCTCCTAGTGGAGGATTCTTTTTGCTTTAGATGAAAGACAACATAGCTTCAAACCTATGGTTGAAATACCCGCAAACATTGGCTGGATCCAAAGAACAAAGTTCACCTGGTGTCTTTAATTCAATATTCTTGATGTTTGAATTTGCTTCTCACGTCAGAAACCCAGTAGGTGCTTCTAGGTTTCTTAACATGCATTTGAGTTCTCCATGTTGATGATACCAGTACTCGTTTGTGCCACGTTAGTACGCCATCATATTAATTAAACTATATTCTAAGTTTTCATCTCTTTCTTGAACTTTGTCCATGAATTCTCTTGCAGAGAGATTTTGTAGATATAGTCCTGTCTTCAATATATGGTTAACAGCATATGAAAGACGGTATAAATCACTTTCCAATAGAATATTAAATATGTGGGGAATAGATTGGAGAAATCTTGGGTCTTCTGAATATAATCTTGTTGACCGGTATTCATATGCAGGTATTTGTACAGGTCGGACATCAAAGCTTTCACCTTCTCCAGTAGGGAACAGTTGTGGGAAACACCAAGCTTCCAAACGTTTTTCCCACACATTCTTGGGTGTTCATTTTGCTTGCTTCATTTGAAATAATTCAATAGCATCACCAATGACTTCTTATGAATGTAGAGGATAAATGCTGTAATATTCATAAATCTCTTCTGATTTGGATTTATCTACTTTTTCAAACTGTCCACCTGTAGAAAATGTTTCCTCCTCTACATAAGTCACATCTTCAACAATCATCAACATTCTTATAAAAAACTTTATTTTGTACCAGGTATAATTTAGAATTTTTAACTTTACTAATAACTGCTAACTCTTGCCAACTTTGTAGGCACACCATTTACTAGAATAACAAGTGGTTCATTATCCTATCTATCTACACCAACAGTTGTAATATTCTGTTTAAAATCTAAAGGTGAGTACACAACTCTGCCTTTTAGGTATTTTTGTAGATCAGTGGGTGGCAACTTTCCAGTTTTAGGCTCCATACGAACTATGGCCTGAAATGGGTGTACAGTTTGGATTAGAATAGACTCATAAACATTTAAATCTGCTAATTCTTTAGGAATAGGTACCAACTCAAAGTTGTTATATACGGCTCTAGCTGGCATTTTGTTTTATTCTAATTTGTTATAACAGTATTTACATATAACTTGTCGAGAAGACAAATCAAATCAAATTGTTGCCATTTGTCATTGTTTTCTTTTTCCCTTTTAGAATACAGATCAACAGTCTGAGTTTGATTTTTGTAGTGAGTGTGTCTACATGAACTACAAACACAGTTTGGTTTTTCAGAAGAAACTGTGTTAAACGTTCTAATCTCTTCTGCAAAGTTATTAACAGTAGTCTCTGTGTCCTGTTCTAGTACAGCTGTAGAGGCCAAATCCTTACTTTCCCTACACTCCTTTTCAGGCCAAAAAAACCAACACTGAACATCATTTCAAACTTTTTGTACATCTGCTATTCTACCATGCAAAAGAGCTGTATTCAAACCTGCTAAGTATACTGCTGGAGTTTTTACATAGTAAAGTTTCCTAACAAACTTTCGCATTTCAGAATGATGAACAGCCAACATTCTGCAATGATAAAAAACACTTTGACATACTTTCTTTGACAAACATGCAAGTGAATGTCCCTCTAAATTGTGGTACTTTCTCACTTTTCATGGATCTAATCGCTGCAAAATTGCAATTTTCTTCAAACGTCTGCATGAAAATTCACATAGAAAGTGCCTCATTTTATCAATGAACTCTTGTCAAACACTTCAAATACTGCTACAATTCCATTTCTATAAAGGGACCTGTCTGTCTTCTCTGTACTTCTTCTGCTATGACTTCTTCAACATTCCTAGCAACTATTTCCTCTTTTGCAATCGGAATCCCATCCTTTACTTCATAACATCAACCACTTGTTTCAAATGCATGCACTAATGTTTTCTCTTGTAAATAGCTTTATTCATTGAAGAAAGGCTCTGTACTAGATGTATGTTTCCACTCTCCTCTAAATATTTTTAAAAAGTTACTTTTATTTTCAAGTTTGTTTTTCTGACTTTACCTCTTCATAGTTCATACTCAACGCTTTTTTATCCAGTGTTTTCATCCTGTTTAAAATTAATATAAACAGTTTTTGCTTCAAGACAAATGCTTTATATACTACACTTTATATAAGTTGTCTTTGCTTATAAGCTGCTGATCTTTTATAATGTTTTGAATTTCTTTCTAAGTTTTGTATTAATCTACTACTAAACATTCTTCTTATATTCTTACTCTGTTTTTGTCTTGCTGTTCGCTTACTTTTTTCTTTAGAACTCTTTCCAGTTTGAACTTCTATAATTAGTTTTTGTCTGTGAATTGTTGGAAAAGTTTTCTTTCTGTTTTACTTCATTTTCAATACTTTTTTTCTATGTACTGTTCCAAGAAATTGCTTAGTTATCTTACCAGCAGATTTTTTTTCTTAGAGTGTATTCTCTTCATTGTGTCCTAGTTTATTTTAAAACTTTTTCTAATAGTACTGTTTCTTTTGTGCTTTTCTCCTTTGTTCCCTGTTTGTCATGTTAAATCTTCTCTTTCAATCCAAATAGATCTCTGAAAGGAAAATAGAGTACAGATTTAAAAGTGTGTAACTACATGTCTTACTTTTTATACACATAGGACTGTACCCTATAGTCTAGCTACAAGTTACCTTAAGGGTAAGTTATATATGGCAAAACAGTAAATAAAGATTCTATTCAGGTTATAAACATCACGTCACCATAGCAATACAACTGGATCCACACTCAAAATAGTAACACGCTTAAAACATGTGTGTCAGTGCCTTTTGCAGATGTGATGATACATGTAAAGTAGTCTGTGTGTATTGGACTAACTCTGTTTCAGACTGTACGGCTCTGTAAAAGTGTGTAGAAGAAGCTGCATGGATCACTTTCTGGGTATTATACAGAACACTGGTGTATGAAGCTGTGTGTTCAAGTGCTTGTATGAGGCCTGCTTACAAAAGAGATCTGGGCTTCTGGAACTGAACGGTGAAGTGGCTCAGTGAATATTTGCCCAGGAGTATGAGAGGCTATATAGTTTTTAAATTAGTCATCAGCTGCACCACAGGTGTCAGAGTACATGTAGAAGTACAGATATGGCTGAGAAATTGTAGAGGTCAGACATTCAATTTTGACAGAATACGTTTTTAGTTCCAAGTACATACATCACTATCTACGGCCTACTTGCAGTGTACCTTTGAGGAGAGTTATATGTAGTAGGATAGTGATTAATACACATGGGAACATGTTGAGCCTTAATCCAGGAAGTCGCCGCGACCACGCGAGTAGCGTCTGTCTTAGCCACCACGCCTCTTACAATCAAGCACGCTAGCGCGGTCAGCATTCTAGCAACACTCCAGGGGCTCCCGCGATCACATGCACATCGTTAGTTCATGCTGCCATGCCCTCTCCAGGAACCGCTATAACAACGCGGTGTCCACCGGCACAGTTACCGGCGGGATCCTGACAAGACCATAGCAGGTTAGAATGGAGGGAGGCCATCCTTGATGAAGTGCTCATGCCCCATTTCTTTAACAATGCGCTATTTGGACGTAACTTGTCCCCTAGTTACAATGCGACAGCTCCACTTACCCCTACTTTGCTTTTTCAGTGTGTGACTACAGGAGGCTCCCCCTTGCAGGATCCGTCTGATCCTTTTTAACTCGGCTGGTGTAAGATACTCCAAAATTCGTTATTTTCTCAGCTGAGGTGGCACTTTTCTGTCCCCATGTATTCTCTGTGATATTAGGAACATTTTCTCTAATTAAACAACACTGCTGTTAAACGCATAATAATTATCCCTGCGTCTACAGCCAGACCTAATGAGTCCCACACAGTAATTACTGTAGCCCAGCATGACATCAACAGTTGGCTGAATTGTTTGCGCATACTTGTGACCACGCAAGGTATTCGCTCACCTATAAACATGCATGCTAAGCACTCCTCACCATGCATGTTGTTATAAACAATATCTGTGTTCATCGTGTGCTATGCGCTTTGACAGGGTTATTTTCACAGATATTTCGACTCCTCACCATGCATGATGTTATAAACAATATCTGTGTTCATCGCATGCTATGCGCTTAGACAGGGTTTTTTTCACAGATATTTCGACTTGTGAGATGCACCAGATCACGGCAAAGTGCACACCATGCAAGAAAGGACAGTGAAGCGTTCTATGCAAAGTTGTTTCTGAATGTTGTGTATGTCCTTTACGTTGTATGTGCTTTTTATCTTACAGATTTCAACGAGTAAGTGGGTCCGTAAGTACGGCTATACCACTACATACACAGCACACCTTAGCGTGTGTGCTGATATTTCACTCACACGGCTACCTACACTTTTGTAGCCACTTCACTGTTTCACACGTCAGTTTTGGTCCTGAAGAAAGCCTTACGATTACCGAAAAGGCTGAAACATGTCGACCTACACTTAGGGGATATCGAAGACCTATTTTTATCTTCACTATATACCTGCTTCTGATTTTAATCGTGTCCTAGGACCCTACAAATAAAGATTTTTCATTGGGCATTCCTTAGAGACATTTTTAACCTCACCACCCTTTGAGCACACACCTCACTGACTAAAACAACAAAACCCACTCCGCTGTAACTTAGGCGTCGAAGCACAGCTGGGTTGCATTCGGCAGCCCAGCTGGGAACCCAATGATGAAGCATGCCACCAACTAGGTTGGTGAGTGAGGGTTCTTCTTACAAATCCACTGGATGTGTGTACTCTGTTGCATCACACTGAGTCAATAAACTTGTAAGACTCACCGGTTCATCCACGGTGTTTCTATTAACATGTTTTAAACCTCACATTTCTGTTTCAGACTATAGGCTCTGTAAATGTGTAGAAGAAGCTGCATGGATCACTTTCTCTGTATTATACAGAACACCGGGATATGAAGCTGTGAGTTCAAGTGCCTCTGAGTCCCGTTTACAAAAGAGGTCTGTGTTTCTGGGAGTGAATGGTGAAGTAGCTCAGTGAATATTTGCCATAGACCATATAGTTTTTAAGTTAGGGTCATCAGCTGCACCACAGGTGTCAGACTACATGTAGAAGTACAGACATGGCTGAGAAATGTTAGAGGTCAGACATACAAACTTGACAGAATACGTTTTCAGTTTAAAGTACATACATCACTATCTACGGCCAACTTGCAGTGTACCTTTGAGGAGAGTTATATGTAGTAGGATAGTGCTTAATACACTTGGGAACATGTTTTAAATCTCCCATTTCTCAACCAGTTTTATTACACAGTTAATATAATACTTATTTGTTCTGATGAAATGCTTCGCCACTTCTATTAATAGTTTATCTCATAGTTTAAAAAAGAGTAAATTCACTTAAGGGCTCGTATGCAATAGATCATTAGGTAGTTTTCTTTTTCACACAGTAAATGTGATGTACCACTCTCAATAAGGAAGAACCAGTAATGACAACATTTCCCTCTCTTTTTCCATAGAAATGAATGTAAGCGGCATATCAAAATATTCCCTTCTTTTTTTCAAAATCTAAAATGACTTTCTATAGGACAGGTATATTAACCTTTTATTACTCTCTTCTAAAGAAGCCCTATCTGGTTGTGTAACTTACTGAACTCGCGACTCCGTTGTGGCGCCCAGTGCAATCCCAGTGTAACTTCGCGGTGGAGTCGCAAACCTTGACAGCAATTCAAAAAGTCATTTCCAACAAAACTATCATTTTTCAACAACATTTCACATTCAAACATACTAGAGAATTAGGAAAATTCAATTTTCGAACCCATAAGAAATGTAAAGTACTCAATTTTATATTTTAAAGACACACTGTAATTGAAACCCTTCCCCTACACTGCTTCACCTCAGTTTCCATAGCAACAGTTTATGAAACAATCTACTGTACCAGTAAGTCAAAAGTTCACCATCTTTTTAACTTCAGCACACCAGCTTCCAAATGAACAGTAGCAGGTGTGGTTGAGTAGTTGAAAATGTAAGCTTATCCAGTGTATCGTACCTTTTGAAGATTTGTCCACAGCCAATCAGAAATATAGTTATTAAGTAAGATACGACCTATTTTTAAGTATGACATTTTTATGAACACCCAATCACTTAACTCCTTTTCATAAACCAGATTGCTTCCTCCATTTTACATGCCTTTCATTAAACCAACTGACATATTCAGCTACAGACTTCTTCTGATTCCTACTGCTCCTTCCTTCAATATGCTTACAGTATAGATTGTGGGTCACAGCTATGTTTTCTGGGGCAAAATGTTTGCTAGAGACAGTGTTATTGACAAAGACTTGGGTTTGCATTTGGGCAGAGAGAATTAAAGTGGCACCAATTGCTGCCTCTGGTTAAAAGCATTTTGTATTTCCAACACCCTGACCTCGTGATTGTGCACTGTGGTGGCAATGACCTAGGCACTCTGACTGAGGTAGGGCTGGAAACTCTAATGAAGGATATCTTTGCACAACTGATGGCGCTTTTCCCTCACACTGTCTTTGTATACTCTAATATTTGCCAAAGACAGAAATGGAATTGGTCTGTGAGTACATGTGTGACTGTTTGTGTAAGTATATTACTCAATACATTATTGAGTGAATTAATATTTGATTTTTTTTAAATGTATTTAATTTGGATAGGTCCGCGACGTTACACGAGGGACTCCATCCATGTGGACATTTTTGTAAAAATTATTATTGGGGAAAGGGGGCCGTGTGGCCACCCTTCTCTGGGCCGATTGTGGCCCCGGGGCCTCTCCTTCATTTTTATTTTAAAACATTGGAAGGCCGATTTGTGCCCCGGGGACCCCATCCCCCGGGGCCTTACCACTTCTTTTAGAAAAAGGAGAGGGGGCCGTGTAGACCCCCTCCCGGGCTGATTACGGCCCCGGGAGGAGGGCTGCACAGCCCCCCTATCCCATCTGTAAATGGCCAGGCCACGGGGGATGGGGTTCTCAGGGTCGTAATCAGCCCTTATGGCCTCCCCCGCAGCCCCGGGGAACACCACCCCCCCAAGGCTAATTATGAAAAATGTGAGGAGCCATGCGGCCCCCCGCAGCCCTAGGGACTGCCACCTCCCCAGGGCTAAATTGAATAGGAATGCATGGGGGGCTCTGGCCCCCCCACGTAGCTCTGGGGACCACCACCTCCCCGGGGCAAGTCTTTTACATTATATACGGGGCTGTGCAGCCCCCCACAGCCCTGGGGACCACCACCTCCCCAGGGCTTAATTAGCATTGGAGGGGGACCGCACGGCCCAGTCACAAAGCCCTACAGAGCCCTGGGAATCACCACCCCCAGGGCCGGCTCCAGCAATGTCCCAGGGTGCTCAACCCCGGGACTTTGCAGTTTGCTATGGGTTTTGGGGAGCACTGCTCCTGCCCAGCCATAGCAAACACTCTGCTTTCAGCAAGCGAGAGCAAAAATGCTCTCTCTTGCTGAAAGCAGAGCATGTCTGTTTATCTGCCCGCTGTGAAGCGAGCAGGAAAACAGATCTTGCTTTGGGATCCAGCGAGCTGCATGTTATCAGCTCCCTGGGTCTCAAAGCAATGCCGGCTCCCACAGGAGGCGAGGAGCAAGCAGGGAATGCGGGGTCCTTCAGGCTCCCCCGCGGTCCCCATGGGTGCCCTGGGCGGGACCAGGGCACCCAGCCTAGAGGCCAGGTCCCAGGGATGGGTTCCCCGGGGCCAGAATTGACCTGAGCACGGGCCCCCACTCCCTTTTAAAAAATCCCCCAAAAACATATAAATAAAGGCCGGGCCCTGGGGTCCCCGGGGCCAAAATTGGCCCAGGGAGGGGAGCCGCACAGCGCCCACTCCCCTTTAAATATATATATATATATATATATATCCAAGAAAAAAAGCGGTTGCGGTATGCTGGTGTGCTACCTGATCACTGGTGGTGCTCGGAAAACACCACCAGTGCTGGAAATATCAAAAATGCTCCCAAAACTTAATTACAAGAAAGGGAACCGGCACTCAAAATCAGAGGCATAAAACTGGTTTATTGAGTCAGTTCACACCGGGTACTTGGGACACCAGAGAGATGCGTTTTTATCAATCTGATGAAGGCAGTATAACTGCCTAAACGCGTCTCTCTGACATCACTCATGACATGGTCAGAGACATCACTGATGACATCATCCACAGAATCACTGACACACCCACTCACACCCCCTAGCACCTTTCATGAACCCACTACCACACAACAATTCACAGACCCATACCAGTACTTACACACCCACTCACTGATTCATAGATCTACACACACATCCACTTGCTCACCCTTACAGCCACTCATACACCCAATCAGTCACTAAAACAGCCACTGACATATCTACCCATACAGCCACTGACATACTGAGTCAGTCACCCATAGAGCTACTCACACACCTACTCACTCACCCATACAACCAATCACACAGCCATTTACTTACCCATACAGTTACATACACACCCACTCACTCATGCAGATATTAACACGTACTTACTCACCTATACAGTCAGTTACATAAGCAGACACTCACCCATACAGCCACTCTCACATTCACTCACTCACCCATACAGTCACTCATATACTCCATCACTCGCCTCTACTGCCTTTCACATACCCAGTTACTCACCCATATACCACTGACACATCCACTCACTCACCCACACAGCTCTACACACACAGCCATACACACACTCACTCACCCATACAGCCCCTCACATATGCAATCACTAACCCATACAGCCACTGACTCACCCACCCACCCACTCACTCATCCATACAGGCAGTCACACACCCACTCAACCACCCAGACACCCATACAGGTACTCAGACAACCAATCTCTCACCCATACAGCCACTCATGTACCCACCCACACACACACCATACAGCCACATTGACACCAACTGACTGACTGATGCAGACATTCACACAACCAGTCACTCACCCATACATTCACTGGGACATCTAATCACCCACTTATGCACTCAGTCACCTAATCAACCATACAGGCACTCATACAGCCACTGGTTTACCAATACACCTTGGTATATATATTTAACACTGATAAACTTTTTAAAAACACTCTCAAACACTTGATAATGTCATGACTGATGACATCAGTGATGTCATTTGAGATGTCATCCGTGATGTTACTGACCATGTCATGAGTGATCTAATATGTGAGGTCATAAGCAGTGCATTTCGGGGGCACGAGTTATAGTTAGCTCAGCTAACTATAACTGCTGAATTTCACTGGTTTTGTACGAGTGGTATCTGTACCTAACTATAACATCCCTGTAACCTTTGGTTTTTTCAGTGAATTTCTAAGGTTTTTTTAAATGCTAATTCCTAACTATAACATCCCTGTTTTTTTCAGTGAATATATATATTTATATATAGGGTTATACTTACCTAGTAGATTTTTACCACGCATATGCCCTTACCAAACATGCCTTAACAGAACAAATGTTGTTGTAAAGTCATGCGTGATAGTGTAGTGGTCGTTGTAATGACAGCGTTGTAAAAGCATGCGTGGTAATTTCTTGCGGGGTTCTGTCATGCATCCTGTTCCAGGGCCTGATAATATGCCTACGAAGAAATGTAAGTGTAAGCAAACCAATTACATTATCCAATATGAGTGCACAAGCAAATGTGTGTTAAGTTCTCATTTGAAAAAAGATCTCAACTTTAAATGAAAAAATGGAAGTACGACATCCTGTTTAAATTTGTCTTTTAGTCGCCTTCTCTGTAAGGTGACTAAAAGCCAAATTTAACAAATTTACTAAAATGTACGTTTAAATGTGTCATTAAACCTAAAAGTCTTAAAAGTACTGCGCTCTTTAATATTAAAAAAAGAAAGAAAGACAATTTGTAATTAAAAGTCAATTAAAAATAGCCTATTAAAACTGCATATAAAAGCAATTTTGCATTTAAAAATATTGCTGAATTAAAAAAATCTTCTCTTCTCGGAAATCCCTGATTGTTTAAATGTTCTGAGAAGCAGATAAAACAATGTTGTATCCAGCTGCTGCAGATGATGTTTCCGTTGGCAACCCGCTCACAAGTTCCAATGAACAAACATGGTTGTATCCACCCCAATCAGCAGCCGCTGAAGGTGTGACAGCCAGAAATGTATCTGCAGAGGACGAGCCAGCATCTGAAAATCTAGGAGCCGAGGTATCCAAGGAAGGCGTTTAGCAGCAGCAATCGCGCAGGACAACTTTGCAGTTGAATCTTTAACAGACCCAACAGCAGTTCTATGTCCATAGATTTGATCGGTTGCATTCCAAGGCATATATCCAGGGCACACTTGAAAGTGCACAGCAGACAGCGGAACACGGGCTGCACGTAGTGTAACCAGATAGGCCGAAAGGACAACGATGCACCAAAATACTTCATCATTCCTTCACGACGCAGTAGCACATGTGGCAGTGCTATGCCCATTTGGCTGTGCGATGGAACATTCATTCCGGAGCAACAAAGGTAGAACCAATATCCCGACAATTAGGAACAAGACAAGTGATATGCCTCCAAAAATGCTCCCAAACACAGAGTGTATTAAAGATGGAATTACTCTGAAGGCAGTCTGGGAAGTACTAAAAACCCAGACCCAATCACTTAAAAAAGTGTACTACTCCTGCAGTATTTGAGGCATTAAAAATGCAGTGCACATGCTCTCTGAAATGTTGCGAGATGTTAGTGCCTCATTTCGAGTTAGTTTCAGAAGAAGACCTTGCAACTTGAAGATCAAACATCTCCCTTGCAGATGTCAAGGAAACTTCCTACTGAAACAATAAGTCTTTCACTGTGGTCAGACTATCAAAGTTCACATCTAGAATAGAAATTGAAGGCCAAATTGTCTCTTCACTAACTGTACGGTCAGGTGGAAAAAGCACATTTGTACAATAGGTCACAACCTCAAACTGTCACCACATAGGGCACTCCCGGTTTCATCCCACAGCAACCTTGGTCATTCAACATCAAATAACTCCCATTTGAAAGTAATCTGAATGCCGGGTAAACTACAGCAGCTGGGGAACCCTTCAGATAACAGGCTAAGTTTGCCTTGGACGCATTGCATGCTCCATGAAGTTTGACTTCCCTGCAAACTATAGAATGGCCTAAAGTTTTCTCCAAGTCTGTGCAGCTTAGAAACATCTCAGTACTTCTATTTCTACACCTGTGAGTGAAAGGTAGGACCCATGCTCATGTTCAAACCTCTCCCATAACGCTTCATATCTGCCTGCTTGATAGCCTTGTAAGCAATTCGTAAAGTGGAATGTTGAAGTTGGCAAAGAAATAAACCCATGAATTATCCAATCATCTGACTGTGTCTCTGCCACAGTCAATGGAAGTTGCTCTAGATTTTCTATGCCCATAATCAAAAGAGGGAGAGAGAAGCAGAGATTAATTCGGTTTCCATAGGGTTGTGATCATAAGCAGAGGAGAGTGAATAACATGTCTTACTTTTCGAGGGTCTTAGGATCTTTGTTCTGGAGACCCTCATTCACACTAACTCAGGTTGCGGTAAATGTTGATTCTCTGCTCTGTCTGTTAGTTGAATAGCATCATCATTGGGTCTTTATCACTTGAGTTTTCAGTTCTCCAAGTGATCTACGTTCCTCCACCTGGAGGGAGACCATCTGGTTTCAAGACGGATGTGATTAAAAGGTGAATAGTGTCAAAATGGGTGAGTTTGAAATTACCTCCATTCCCTTGTTTGATCTTTTATTTGAAAGGGAAGGGGCAATGTTGAAATAACTTGTAGGTGGTGCTCAAGTAGATGTGTTAATGATTCACCACACCTGGTGTTAGGTCGTGATAGGTCGACATGTTTTGGCCCTTGTTTGCCCAAGCGGGTCAGTGGGCCTTCTTCAGGATCAAAGTGAGGGCGACTGCCTTTCAAGTCGCTCTGGGTGAGTAAATGGATTCACTTACCCCTCTTCATCAATGAGCTCAGTTGCTCAAGATCTGAAGTATGTCATAGGTACATACTTTGCCTATAACTGGGCAAGAAAGAAAAACAAGATCTGAAGTATGTCATAGGTACATACTCCGCTCCGCTCGACCAGCCTCGCCCTCGCCACAGTCCCCCGCATCCGGAAAACGACCGCCGGCGGCAGATTTTTCTCCCACCTTGCCGCCAAGACCTGGAACACCCTCCCCACCAACCTCCGACAGACCCAAGACCTACTGGCCTTCAGAAGACTCCTCAAGACCTGGCTCTTCGATCAGTAGCAGCACCACCCCCCTCTTCCCCCAGCGCCTTGAGACCCTCGCGGGTATGTAGTGCGCTTTATAAGTGACATGATTGATTGATTGATTACTTTTCGAGGGTCTTAGGATCTTTGTTCTGGAGACCCTCATTCACACTAACTCAGGTTGCGGTAAATGTTGATTCTCTGCTCTGTCTGTTAGTTGAATAGCATCATCATTGGGTCTTTATCACTTTATCAATTTTCCTTTCTGTGCCCCCCTTGCTGCCCCTGATTGTGCTCGTTTTTTTCCTTTCTGTGCCCCCCTTGCTGCCCCTGATTGTGCTCGTTTTTCCTTTCTGTGCCCCCTTGCTGCCCCTGATTGTGCTCGTTTTTCCTTCTGTGCCCCCCTTGCTGCCCCTGATTGTGCTCGTTTTTCCTTTCTGTGCCCCCTTGCTGCCCCTCATTGTGCTAGTTTTTTCCTTTCTGTGCCCCCTTGCTGCCCCTGATTGTGCTCGTTTTTCCTTTCTGTGCCCCCTTGCTGCCCCTCATTGTGCTAGTTTTTTCCTTTCTGTGCCCCCTTGCTGCCCCTGATTGTGCTCGTTTTCCTTTCTGTGCCCCCCTTGCTGCCCCTGATTGTGCTCGCTTTCCCTTCTGTGCCTGTTTCCCCGCCGCTGCGCCCTGCGGCCCCGCCCCCTCACTGCCCATTCGCTGCCCCATTCCCTGCTCCTCCCTCCCACCTCCCCATTTATGGCGGCCGCTGTGCGGCCGCGCAGCGGACGTGCGCAGCGGGCGCGCCTAAGGCAAGTTCGTCTGCGCCCGTCCGCGCCGTGACCGCGCCCAGCGCCAGACCCCCTGGTCCGGGCATCCCCCGCGCCCGCCACATCAACAGACGCCGATACGACGCCAGCACCCTCCACGCACTCAACCCCGGAAAAGATCACGCCTGCTACCAGGCCACCCCGAAGCGCACCCAAGGGCCCTTCACCTGCCGGAACTGCAGCTTCGCCAGCACCCGCCCCGCCAAACCACCGCCCAGGAAAGAACCCAACTACCTCAGATGCATCCTCCTCAACACCCGCTCCGCCCGCAAACACGCCATCGAACTCTGGGACCTTCTCGACTCAACCTCCCCAGACGTCGCATTCCTGACGGAGACCTGGCTGAATCCCGCTTCAGCCCCCGACATCGCCATTGCCATCCCGGACGGATACAAGATCACCCGCAGGGACCACACCAACGGAGTCGGAGGCATCGCCATCGTCCACAGGAACACCCTCAGAGTCTCAACCAACACCGACGACACCCTCAGCACCGCCGAACACATGCACTTCCAGATCCACACCGATCCCAACACCACCCTCAGAGGAACCCTCATCTACAGACCCCCCGGACCCCGACCACAGTTCAGCGATTCCATCGCTGACTTCGTCAGCACACACGCCATCGCCTCCACGGACTACATCCTCCTCGGGGACCTGAACTTCCACCTCGAGAACAACAAGGACACCAACTCCACCACCCTGATCGACAACCTCGCCACCCTCGGACTCAGACAGCTCGTGACTACACCCACCCACGCCGCCGGCCACACGCTCGACTCCATCTTTTCCGCAAGCCCACACGTCTCCTTCAACCACACCTCCGAACCCCACTGGACTGACCACCACTGCATCCACTTCACCTACAGGAAGCCCACCACGCACCACCGCACCGAACAAATGCCTCGCCGCTGCTGGAGCAGAGTCACGGAAGACCAGCTAACCACAGCCCTCGCCCTGAGCCCACCCGCCGAACCCTCCGACCCCAACACCGCCGCCCGCAACCTCAGACAGTGGATCGACGACTGCGCCAACACCCTCGCCCCGCTCAAGAATCCGCCCAACAGCCACACCAGCAAGAAAGCCACCTGGTTCACCGAAGACCTCCAGGCCTCCAAACGAACATGCCGAAAACTGGAGAAGATCTGGCTCCACGAACGGACAGCGGACAGCTACGCCGCCCACAAGAGCGCCACCCGCAGTCACCATCACCTCATCAGATCCGCCAAAAGGGCCTCACTCAAAGACCGCCTAGACAACAACGCACACAACAGCAAAGAGCTCTTCAACATCGTGAAGGAACTCTCCAACCCCAGCTCCAACACCAACGACATCCAGCCGTCGCGAGACCTGTGCGACTCACTGGCCACCTTCTTCCACCGCAAAATCGCCGACATCCACGACAGCTTCAACACCACGACCGCCCCGGCAACCACCGAGACCACTGCCCCCACAACCACCAACCGCCTGCTCTCCTGGACCAACATCAACGACGAGGACACCAGCGAGATCATGAACACCATCCACTCCAGTTCACCGCTAGACCCGTGCCCTCACCACATCTTCAACAAAGCCAGTACAGCCATCGCGCCCCATCTCCGGAAAATAATCAACATCTCCTTCGAGACAGCAACCTTCCCGGAAAGCTGGAAGCACGCCGAGATCACCGCCTTACTCAAGAAACCCAAGGCAGACCCCAAGGACCTCAAGAACTTCCGACCCATCTCTCTGCTCCCGTTCCCCGCGAAGGTCACCGAGAAAATCGTCAACAAACAACTGACCCGCTACCTCGAGGAGAACAACATCCTGGACCCTTCCCAGTCCGGCTTCCGCAGCAACCACAGCACCTCCCTCATCGCCGCCACCGATGACATCAGGACCCTGCTAGACAACGGAGAAACAGCAGCCCTCATCCTCCTGGACCTATCAGCCGCCTTCGACACGGTCTGCCACCACACACTACGAACACGCCTTCACGACGCCGGGATCCAAGAGAAGGCCCTGGACTGGACCACATCCTTCCTTTCCGGCAGAACACAAAGCGTCCGCCTCGCCCCCTTCCGATCCAAGGCCACCAAGATCATCTGCGGCGTACCCCAAGGCTCCTCCCTCAGCCCAACGCTGTTCAACATCTACATGGCACCCTCGCCCACGTCGCCCGATAGCACAACCTCAACATCATCTCCTACGCCGACGACACCCAGCTGATCCTCTCCCTCACCAAAGACCCTCACACCGCCAAAGCCCACCTCCACGAAGGAATGAAGGCCGTCGCCGAATGGATGAGGACCAGCCGCCTGAAGCTGAACTCGGACAAGATGGAGGTCCTCATCCTTGGTTCCAACCCTTCAGCCTGGGACGACTCCTGGTGGCCAACATCACTGGGAACAGCCCCGCCACCCACCGACCACGTACGCAACCTAGGGGTCATCCTCGACCCCACCCTCTCCATGACTAAGCAGGTCAACGCCGTTTCCTCATCCTGCTTCAACATCCTCCGAATGCTCCGCAGGATCTTCAAGTGGATCCCCACCGAAACAAGAAAAACAGTCACCCAGGCCCTCGTCACCAGCAGGCTGGACTACGGAAACGCCCTCTACGCAGGAACGACGGCTAAGCTCCTGAGACGGCTGCAACGCATCCAGAACGCCTCTGCACGTCTTATCCTCGACATCCCCCGACGCAGCCACATCACACCCCACCTGAGAGACCTGCACTGGCTCCCTGTCAACAAGAGGATAACCTTCAAGCTCCTCACCCACGCACACAAAGCACTCCACAACTCCGGACCAGCCTACCTCAACAGACGACTCAGCTTCTACACCCCCACCCGCCAGCTCCGCTCGACCAGCCTCGCCCTCGCCACAGTCCCCCGCATCCGGAAAACGACCGCCGGCGGCAGATCCTTCTCCCACCTCGCCGCCAAGACCTGGAACACCCTCCCCACCAACCTCCGACAGACCCAAGACCTACTGGCCTTCAGAAGACTCCTCAAGACCTGGCTCTTCGATCAGTAGCAGCACCACCCCCCTCTTCCCCCAGCGCCTTGAGACCCTCGCGGGTATGTAGTGCGCTTTATAAGTGACATGATTGATTGATTGATTACTTTTCGAGGGTCTTAGGATCTTTGTTCTGGAGACCCTCATTCACACTAACTCAGGTTGCGGTAAATGTTGATTCTCTGCTCTGTCTGTTAGTTGAATAGCATCATCATTGGGTCTTTATCACTTGAGTTTTCAGTTCTCCAAGTGATCTACGTTCCTCCACCTGGAGGGAGACCATCTGGTTTCAAGACGGATGTGATTAAAAGGTGAATAGTGTCAAAATGGGTGAGTTTGAAATTACCTCCATTCCCTTGTTTGATCTTTTATTTGAAAGGGAAGGGGCAATGTTGAAATAACTTGTAGGTGGTGCTCAAGTAGATGTGTTAATGATTCACCACACCTGGTGTTAGGTCGTGATAGGTCGACATGTTTTGGCCCTTGTTTGCCCAAGCGGGTCAGTGGGCCTTCTTCAGGATCAAAGTGAGGGCGACTGCCTTTCAAGTCGCTCTGGGTGAGTAAATGGATTCACTTACCCCTCTCATCAATGAGCTCAGTTGCTCAAGATCTGAAGTATGTCATAGGTACATACTTTGCCTATAACTGGGCAAGAAAGAAAAACAAGATAGACAAACAACACAAATATTACAGTTCATTGCATATATTTATGCGTTTGTTTCACACTCCATGTGATGCTGTTCTACTGACATTTAATAGAGTTAGTTACTATGTGTATATGGGTTCTTATGGTTATCTACTGAGGTTCCGTTCACCTGTTGGAGAAAGGATACTTTGTGAATCATTCATTCATACGTATGGTTAAGTAGGTGTTGGCATGCTCCTTCTGACTTGCTATGTTATCTGGATACTTTCCTTAGACAACAAACATTTGTGGGGTATGCAGTGTTGTTTTAGGGAAGTTACACGTTCAACTGGAGATAATCACCTGTATTGTCTCGGTCCTACATTCTATACATCCCCTTCACAGACAGTGTGAGTAATAGAGTCACAGGTGTCTTCAAGCGGTTGAAGACAGATTGCCTAGGTCCAGTTTGGCCTAATTAGGCAGCAGATAGATTAGTTTGTATGTCTATATATCCTAATTGGTATGTGTACAGTCATACATCTTGAAAGATATCAGGAAATATGCTTAACCTTAGATTTCTTGTAGCAGCAACTCTAACTTGATTGCAACTAAATGTATATTGCGCGCTTGGTTGGAGAGACCATCTTTGTCAAGGGTATTAACAGAGTACCAACTATTGCTCACACACATATTAATATTATTATTCAGCTTATAGAGCGCCTGGTTACTCCAACGGAGTGTGCCCGCGCTAGAACACCAACAATACCTCGCCAGCAGGCCTGAACCTCCCTCCCTCCAGCCTGAGTCCCCAGAAGAACAGGAAAAAAGGCCTACTTTCGGCCCCCCAGGGGGTACTGGAAGAGCCAAGTTTTTAGTTTTTTCCGGAACAAAATCTCCGACGGGCACGTCCTTAATTCAACAGGTAGGTCATTCCAGGCCTTAGCCGCAAGGAAGCCAAAGGAGCTCCCTCCAGCCCGTACCTTCCGCACCTTAGGCACAATCATCTTTGCCGTGCCCAAGGACCTTAGCTGACAAGCAGGTCTATATGTGGTGAGAAGGGGGTGCAGAAAACTAGGCCCTTTCTTGTTGAAGATCCTGTGGCCAAAACACAAGGCCTTAAAGGTGACCCTAGCCTTTATGGGGAGCCAATGTAATTTCCTCAAGGCCTCCCCCACCGAGGCCCGCCTAGGAATATTCAGAATTAATCGAGCTGCAGCATTCTGAACCTTCTGCAGGATGTTCAGATTTCTTGTGGTCACCCCTAAGTACAGGATGTTGCAATAATCTAGACGGGACGTGACAAGGGCCTGTACAATAGTTCGTTTGGCATCTAATGGGAGTAAGTCCAGGATTTTTCACAGCATTTTAAGAATGCCAAAGCAGGCTCCAGCCACAGCTGATATCTGCTCTGAATAGGAGAGGGTGTCATCGAACCATACTCCCAGATTCGTGACCTTAGCCTTAGGGGTCGGAGTAGGTCCCAGCTCCTCCGGCCACCACAAATGTGACCATAAAGAGGGCTGCTTGCCAACTACCATCACCTCCGTCTTTCCCGCATTCAGCTGCAGGCAGCTGAGCTTCATCCAGTTAGCAAGCTCCCCCAAGCAAACCTTAAAATCAGATGCCGTTCCTGCCTCCTTTTGCTCCAGGGTAACAATCAACTGTGTGTCATCGGCATATGATACCAGTTTTAACCCATGTCTCAGCACAATATCTGGCAAGGGGCGCATATAGATATTAAATAGGGTAGGGCTGAGAGCCGAACCCTGAGGCACCCCTTGAGACAGAGGACAAACTTTGGATTGAAAAGGATGTTGTAGAACCTGGAAGGATCTATTCTGCAGAAAATGTTTAATCCACTCCCATGTCCCTCCACTGACCCCGGCCTCCCCCAATCGTTCCATCAGAAGGCCGTGGGAGACCGTGTCAAACGCAGCACTCAAATCCAGAAGGATCAGTGCAGTAGTTCTTCCCTCATCGGCTGCGGTTTTCAGGGCCTCTGAGGCTAGAAGAGGGGCCGATTCAGTACTATGAAGCGGCCTGAAGCCAGACTGGGTTTCATGGAGAAACCTGTCTTTCTTCCAGAAACAAAGACAGTTGGCTATTTAAATGTCTCTCTGCGATTTTAGCAGCATAGGGTAGCAAAGATATAGGTCTCAGGTTTTCTGGAACAGCAGGGTCTAAGGAAGGTTTCTTTAGCAGTGGTACCACCATGGCATGCTTCCAATTGCTAGTAACCTGACCCGAACTAAAGGACATGTTCAAAAGCTTGGTGAGAACCGGTGCAATTACTTCTTTCCCTTGCAATAAGAATTTCGGGGGGATCGGATCCAAGGGCGACCCAGATTTGACTGCTTCCATAAGTTTTAGGACATCACTTACTTCAGGAGGGTGAAAAACAAACCTATCCTCACTCCTAGTATCATCTGTGACTAGAGCTGAGATATAATTCCTGCTGCTTTCAGGGAAGGTGGCGTATATTTTATCTATCTTGCCCATGAAGAAATCCGCAACCTTATTACAATGATCAGTAGAGGCAGGCATAGTGGCTGTCACACGTTCTAGAGAAGACAGTTGCTTCACTATGTTAAAAATATTCTTAGTGGAATTTTTAGCTGCTTCAATTTGCTCAGTGTAAAACTCCCTATGTACTTTCCTGATTTGTTGATGATACGACTTGAGTGCGGCTAAGTATTTCAACCTATTTTCATTTAGATAGTTCCCCCTCCACCGGCGTTCAAGGCGCTGACAATCAGTTTTCAGGAGTGCCAGTTCCTCTGAGAACCATTTCGCAGAAGGGGTAATACGAGTACTTTTACCAGGTTTCAGGGGTATTATAGAGTCCACTGCCTCCTTAATTCAAAGAGAGACTTGGTTCTCTGCAATCTGGACTTCGGACCCTAAATCTGGAATGCTTGAAGCCAGCTTATCCCCAAAGGTATCAGTGCTTAACGCAGCCCATTTCCGGACCATTATGGGCGCAGAGCGCTTCCCGGATTACAGGGAGCCTTACTGGGGTTCACAATCCTGAAAGGGAGGATAAAATGGTCAGACTACACTACAGGCACAGGCAACAGAGCTTCTACCTGAGCAGAGTTAGTAAAAATATTGTCCAAAGTATGACCCCTATTGTGTGTAGGGGTGTGGACCAATTGTATTAGACCCATCGCCTGTAGTCCTTGAGTCAACTCCTCTGTTTCTCTATTTTCTTTATCTTCCAAATGAAGATTCAAATCCCCCAGCAGAATAAAATTGGGGTAATGGATAGTATAGGGGGGCACAGTCTCAGCTAGATCATCAAGGAAGGCTCTTGCCGGGCCAGGGGGTCTATAAATAAGAAGCCCTACAATTGAGCTTGCACTATTGATAGCCAGATTAAAAAAGGCTGCTTCGCAGCTAGACATCGTCAGTTTAGACATCCTCAACTGAAATTCTTTCCTGTATATCACGGCGAGACCACCCCCCCTCTGCCCGGATCTATCGACCCCAAGGATAGCATAGCCTTCAGGCAGCGCTTCCAAGATATCCGGAGCAGATTGCTCATTGAGCCAGGTTTCCACTAAAAACAGCCCAACTGGTTTTTGGTCCACAAGTAGGTCGTGTGTTTCTTGGCTGTGTTTGCTTAAAGACCTACAATTTAGGGATAGACAGAGAAATGGGTCTATTACTGTTCTCAGTACCTTCCCTCTTTCTCTTCCTCCCACGGCATATGGTAGCAGGAAGTCACAATACATGCAGCCCCTTAAACTGCTATCGACCACTATTGAATGAAGGCAGTTCATGTCCACTGTCCCTCTAAGGGCCAACAATTCCTCAGCGGAATAAACACCTGTATGCCCAATGGAAGATCCAGGGGTCCTGGCCCCTGGCGCCGTCCGGGCCCGGACGGGCGCAGACGGGCTTGCCTTTGGCGCGCCCGCTTGAGCATATGGCTAAATAGTGTGTGTGCTGGGAGCACTAGACCGCTCCCACAGCACCACACACTCTGCGGCGCAAATGGAAAGGCCGGAAGTGAGGCCGGAACGCCGAGGGTTACTCGCAGCGCCCTCCGCACAAACGGCACCAGCCGCGGCGGACCTGGGCGAGAGTACTAGAGTAGAGTATAGCGCAGTTAATAGCTTTTGTATGTAATGGGGAGCTAGCTTTACTGGCATTCGTAATTATTAGTAGATTCCGCTTCATGCAATACATGTTCAAGACTTGTACTCATGTTTACCTTATGAAGGAGATGTTAGTTGCTCCTTCAGGGATGGGAGGGGAGGCACAACCCTGTAGATATAATTTGTAAGGGGTAAGTTGCTACAAACGTTAGATTACCTGGTTACACCGGTGGACTTGGGGCAGAGTTTCTCACCTTTGTTGTGCTTCTTACGTACTTGTGCTGCCGCTGCCCTCCATGCCCCGGAAATGAAACGGGGGGCCGCATGGAATCGCTTTTCTTCTTTTTTTTGAGAGCTCGTTGACCTTCTCAGTGTGGGTGACAAGGAAAAGATGCTACTATTATGATGGTCTTTCTTTTAAAAGAACAGGGGTCATAAAGAGAGGTGTCTAAAAAAAATGTATACTAAATAAATGAGGAGAATCATCTTTTATTTTCAAAAAGAATTTCGATAAATTATGTACACCACATGAAATATTGGTGTATTTTTACCGTTGTCTCCTTAATTCTTTTGTAGTTTGTAAGGAGATGTTTATTTATGTTATTCTATGAGTATCGTTAACTTGGTCTTATTATGGATTTATATTGGTAATTTAAAAAAGAGACCTTAGACATCTCGTGTGGCCTAGATGTTCAGCATAGTCCCTATGTTCGTTTCAATGTGTGTCCTCTGTTGTGTTGGACTTGGTCATATGTGTTCAGGAATTCTGGATTCATGAGAATAAATTTGATTTAGCTTGTTCTTATTTTTGTGACTTCGAGGAAGCCGGTAATCCCTCTTATTGCAGAGGATACAGCTATATGTTGGCACGTGTTGGTTCTCTTTTCCAGAGGTTTTAATTCATGATGGAAAGCCCAGGTATGTTATCATTCAGTCCTTGGTCATATGTCTTAAGGCATAGGTTTTCTATGTTCAACATTGTGTATGTTGCGTCTTTCCTTGTCATGATTTTCTGTTAATGTGTCAAATTATATGGCAAAAATAAGCTAGTTAGATTCAAATGTTTCCAGGGCACGTGACCATTGCACAAAGTTTCCAAAGCCCAGCTCAATAGCATGATGGGCCTAAGTTGCGTTTGTCCATGTTGTAAAAGGGACATATCACTTTGTATGATGTCAATAGCCGATGACATAATGTTGCTTAAAGAATAGATTCTAGTGGATAGTGTAGTCATACATTGTTGACTACTGCTAGTGCTTTTTCTAAATTTACTCAGTCAATGTCACTTATCTGCTCAGCATCTTCCTGCTGTGAAACCTTGTAGGAAAGTGCCACTTTTTGACATAGTCAGCCCCACTTTTTGCTCACTGGCACTGATGATGTTGATTGGTAGTGCTCTGGGTCGCTGCTAACCAGGTGCCAGTGCACTTTCCCTAAAAACAAGACAAATGCTTAATTGCAACCCAATTGGCAAGACCTTTAGCACCCTTGTAAGTGCCTGGTAAATGGTACCCCTGGTACCCAGGGCATGGATACTAAAGAGGGTCCTTAAGGGCTGCAGCATGTATTATGCCACCTTAAGGGACCCACACACAAACTGCATGCAAACTGCCATTGCACTTTGCATGAAATGAAGTAAGCCGTTCTGAAAAAACAGCATTGACCACTCCCTGTGTGCAATGAATGCCCAAGTACACTGCATGTACTATATGTAAGTCACCCCTACAGCAGGCCTTAGAGCGTTATATTACATGTGAGGGCACATCTGCATGAGCAGATATGCCCCTGAGATGTCTAGTTCCATTGATAGACACGGCAAGTGATCAGGAAGCCATTTTAAAGATATGAACTGGGCACTTGTCATTACAAGTTACCAAGCTACATAATGGCTTCACTGAAAATTCTGATTTCACTTGCAGGCTAGTCACACCATAAGGTGGGCTACCTGAAGTAGATGGCCAGAGAAGGGTTTCGCCATCTTGGGTTTGGTGAAAATAGAGAATTCTGGATCAGGGTTATGCCCACTCCCCACCGGAAGTGGTCAATTAGGGTGTGTAGTCACCCCAGTGGTAAGTAGGCCATTGATTACTACCATATACTTCCCTAAACACCCATAAATTGAATATTTAGGAGTCCCCTCGACTCATTAACATGCTGTTCATCCATTCTACTAAGCTAATGATGTCACTGTCATGACAATAGAATTCTATGGTTTGAATCCCAGGAGGTTGTCAGTTCCTGGAAGCTGTGGAGACGAACAGTCAATAAAGTACGTGCTCTTACAGTTACCTGTCTGGTGTAATCACTACAAATTTGGCGACGAGTTTGACTGTTCCTCTCTCCACCCACGTGTGCAGTGACGGATTCCTGTGTTCAAAGTCTTCCTGTGCCATCCGTTTTCTCTTTAGCGCGGAAAGTCAACTTTCAAGAGATATCCAGTTAAAGAGGATTTATTTCCCCCGTCTTGTTATTGCCACATGGTGTGCTTCCTGCCTTTTCTGCCGGAGTTATATAGTTGGTGAGCCATTTCTAATTTATTCACTCTATCTTCCCCTACGCTGGAAGTTCGCAACAAGTTTTGGGTGAAGATATTGAGTTATGGTGTTGTGGCATTTCCAGGCGGGCAGGCGTGGCTGTACTTCGTGTTGGAGTTCAATTTGTTGCCTGTAGGAGATATCTTCGGGCGCTGTGTTCCCTGTTTACCAAGACTTCTCTGTTGAAATTCCGTTGGGTAGAGGTCCTTCTCTAACTGCAGCTGTGCTCTTGTGATGACGTCTTAGAAATTTCCGCAGGAGTTAGCGGAGACGGGCTTTGCGTCAGAAGCTTTTGGTTTTTCGGGTTACAGTAAGCGCTGCTAAACAGCGCGTCGCAAGGTGTGCGTCAGTCCAGTTTCCCTAGCAACGGAGAGAGAGACGCAAGCTACGTGTCTCCTTTGTGTGCGGAAGGGGAACTGCTGTGCAACTATCACTTCCTTCCCTTTTCCTGTTCTGACGGTGAACGGGAAGCGGCAGTTTAGCGACGGTGATCCTGCGAGTCCTGATTTCCTGGTTCAAGTGCTTCCGTGTGCAGTTCGTCCAAGTACATTTCAGCACAAGCGGAACGGTATCCACGGCAGCATTATGCGAGTGGAACGTCTCCTGCGGGGAGTTGTTAATGCTCCACTGTAAGTAAGTGCTCCGTGTTATTCCCATGTTCTTCTGGAGTGTAAGCGGCGCCTTCATTCAAAGTACTTCTTCTTATCGGCTGTTCAGCAGATAGTGTGGAGAAGTGATGCAGTATTGACTTTTTCTGGTTCAGCAGAGAGTGACAAGTGGCGCAGCAGTGTTTCTCTTTGGTTCAGTAGAAAGTGTGGCACAGTAACTGGAACAGTAATTTTTTTTTTTTCTTTTTCCAAGTACATTGAACTTTTCGGAGTCCTTTCACTTGAGTATTGCTCTTTTACAATATTTAAGACATTTGAAAGGTGCTGCAGTTTCTGATCCATTTTTATATATATATATATATATTTTTTTACCAGAGTGTGTTCACTTTTCGTGTTATTCTGTATAAGTTCTAATCTCTTTGTTTTGCAGGTAGACTACTGCTTTGCTACAGATCTGTGCAAGTTTATTCACACATTTTATTTGTTTAATTTCACAGGTGGTCTTATTTCACTTATTTCATTTCTTACAGTTAGTATTTTATTTTCTCTTCACCATGCAAAATGTACAGCCTCCTCCTCCTTTTTTACAGCTTCCAGGTGATCCACCTGTCAAGTGGAAAGTGTGTATAGAGCCTTTGTGAAATATCTAGGCGCTATGGGGGGATCGAAGTTCAGCGCTGAAAGGAAACGTTTTATCCTTGAGCATAATCTGGGGTTCGAGGGACAAGCTGTTTTGGAACATCTTCCTCCTCTAGCTGTAGTTCAGGGTGAAGAGGAATTAAATGTGTATGATCAAGCTGTGGGCATGCTAGAGAAACAGTTTGATGTAGAGAGTAGTTTAGTTGTTGCAAGGCACAAGTTCTTTACGAGAGTGCAAGAGTGTGAGGAGAGCATTGTGTCTTATGTGGCCGCTTTGCGCATTCTCACTTCTGAATGCGAATTTGAACATTTTACGTCTCAACTTATTCGTGACCAAATTGTTGTACATTGTTGGGACAAGAAAGTTCAAGAGAAATTGCTCACTTTAAAGAATCCTTCTTTGGATGAGACGATTACCATCGTCAAGAGTATTGAGCTCTCTCAAAAAGCATCAAAAGAACTCAAACCTGAGAAGAATGTTGTGGGTGTGGTTAAGGATAATAAGGATTTGAGTGAAAAAACTCAGACAAAACTAAACCACATTCTGAACAAAGAGGGAACAGGTTTGTTTCCACAAAGGCTGAGAAGAAAGGTTCTTACTCAAAAAATGAATGTAATAAGTGTGGGTTCCCATCGCATTTCCCCAATTCAAGAGTGTGTCCAGCAAAGAACGCTTCTTGCCGCAAATGTGGGAAACAAGGCCATTTCGCCAAATTGTGTTATTTCCGGGGGAGTATAAATGTTGTGTATTCCGAGGAACCTAAGAGTGATCCTCTATGTGAAGTTGTTAGCTCTCTTACAGATTTTGTAGTGGTTGTCAAAGATGATTCTGAAGATTGTGTCGATCCCATTGTAGATGTGTTGGTGGATGGGAAGTGTCTGCACCTATTGGTGGATTCGGGGGCGCGGATGACTATGATTACGGAAGAGTTGTTTGAGAGCACTTGGGGGAACAGACTCCTCAATCCTCCTGACAGAAGTCCTGTCTCTTATGAAGGGAGAAAAATTGATTTGACGGGGTTTTTTGTGACTTCTCTAGTTTTTAAGGACAGGCACATCCAAGGGAAGGTTTATGTAGCCAAGAAAGGTCTCAACATTCTGGGATGGTATCACCAGGGGTTGTTCGGGATGACTCTCAGGCCTGGCACGTCTGAACAGGTTTCAGTAGTGGGTGAACAATCCGAGGGGGAGAGTTTAGTTTCCTGGTCCATGAAGTTTCCCAAAGTCTTTGGTGACAAACTTGGTTGTGTCAAAGGGTTCAAGCACTTTATCAAGGTTAAGGAAGGGGCTCTTCCGATCAAACACAAATTGCGCAATGTGCCTTTTTGTATCAGGGATGACCTGTCATTGGAGCTTAAGAAAATGTGTGAATCAGGTGTCATTGAACCCATTGAGTCTTCACTGTGGTTATATCCCTTGGTGGTTGCGCGCAAAAAGAATGGAACTCTCAGGGTTTGCATTGACTTGCGCAGTTTGAATAGGGAGATTTGGGTGGATTCTCACCCTCTTCCCCGTATCAATGACATTCTTTACAGTTTTGCTGGCGCGAAATTCTTTTCGAAGATTGATTTAGCATCAGCATATCATCAAGTTGAGCTGGATCCTGCTTGCAAGCACTTGACTGCTTTTGTATCACCTGTAGGTACCTTCCAGTTTAGGAGGATGCCCTTCGGGCTGGCCTCCGCAGCCTCAGTTTTCCAATGTGTTATGGAGAAAGTTTTGGAGGGTGTCACAGATACGGTTGTCTTTCAAGACGATATTTTGGTGGCTGGCAAGAGCAAGGAGTCGCATGACAAGAATCTTGCTGATGTTTTGGAGAGGTTGGAAGGCAAGGGTATTGTTGCTAACAAGCTCAAGTGTGTTTTTGGGGTTGATTCTATTGAATATCTAGGACACCGTATTTCTGGTGATGGTATTGTGCCAAGAGAGGGTCTCATCGAGGCTATTTCTAATGCTCCTTGTCCCACCTCCAAAGAACAAGTTTCTTCATTCCTAGGTTTGTGTGAATTTTACACGAAATTTATTTCCAATTTTGCTGCCAAGACTGTCCACATGAGGGGTCTCCTCAAGAGAAAATCTGTGTTTCTCTGGGATGATTCTTGTCAGTATGAATTTTTGCAAATCAAAAAAGAGTTAGGGTCATGTAACATAACATTCTTACCCCATTTGATCAACTCATTCCATGTACGGTGTCCGTCGACACAAGACTTGATGGCCTTGGTGGGATGATCTCTCAAGTTAAGCAAGGAAAAGAGTTCACTGTAGGTTTCGCCTCCCGTGCATTACGCCCAAGTGAAAGAAACTACTGGGTCATTGAGCGAGAATTGCTTGCATGTTGTTGGGCTGTTGAGCGTTTCAAATGTTTCTTATGGGGAAAGACATTTACACTCCTTACAGATCACAAGCCTCTCATTCCCATTCTCGAGGGTAAGATTGTCAAAGACCACACTCCCAGAATTGCTAGGTTGAGTTCTAAGTTGCTGCAGTACAATTTTGGGGTGGCGCATATCCCTGGTGGGAGAAACACATGAGCTGATTATCTCTCAAGGTCTCCTTTACCTTTAGGGAAATTTGATCATGACAATGATGCAGATGAAGAATGCCTGATTGCTGCAGTTGATGTTTGTGGTGAGGGATGCTTCACGGAATGCGATTGGTTTATTGGAATGGATTCCGATTCTCTGCTTAAGAGGGTGAAGGAGTTTATCGTTTCGGGTTGGCCCAAGGAAAAGCATCTAGACAGTGATTTACATGCCTTCGCTAAAGTCGCTGATGAGCTTACCTTGGAGGGTGGAGGGATAATCATGCGTGGGGATAAATTTGTCCCTCCTGAATCTCTCAGAGATCGCATCATTGACTATGGCCATGAGGGACATCTTGGGCAGACGAACACTAAAAAAAGGATTCGCAGTGTGTATTGGTGGCCTTCCATGGATCGTCAAATTAATGATGTCGTTGAGATGTGTCTGACTTGTTCTACCAGTGATAAAGTTGTAAAAATAGTTTCACCTCCAGTACAACAGGTTGAGGCACCTGACGGTCCTTGGTTGAGGTTGGCCATCGACTTTGTGGGACCCTTTAATGTACTGGGCATTAAATACAAGTTTGCTCTGGTCGTTGCTGATTATTTCAGTAAGTGGTGGGAGGTCCATATAATGACAGATCCCAACTCACAGGAGGTTATCAGGTTTCTTCAGAGTCTGTTTGCCAGAGAGGGTTTCCCCAAGGAGATTGTGTCCGACAATGGGGTACAGTTTACTTCCAAAGAGATGTCTATTTTTCTGTCTCAGTGTGGTATCACTCACCGGCGTGTGGCGTTATATCACCCACAGGCCAATGGTTTCATTGAGTGCAACAATCGCATTCTGGTTGAGTGTGTTCAGTGGGCTGTGCCGTCCAAAGTTGACATCAAGGAAGCTATTCAAAGTATGTTGTGGGCACATCGTACTACCCCGAGTTCCATTACAGGTTCTAGTCCTTTCGCTACTTAGGGGCAGACAAGCTTCCTTCCACATGTGTCCCGCTTGGATGAAGAAATGGGGTTTGGTGTTAAGGTGTCGGGAGACACAGGGGGACAGAGACATACAATCACTTCCCACGGTCCCCACTCAGCCCGATGTTCCGGATGTGACCAATTTTAAGTCTTCTGTTTCTGTGGGGGATTGGGTCAGGATTAAGTCCCCTCTCAATGTTCCCAAGGGTCTGTCAAATTTTGGTCCTCCTGTTAAGGTGGATGCTACATCTAAATTTGCTGTAAGAGTCAATGGAAAAAATTGGTGGAACTTATCTAGGATTTACAAGATTCCAATGAAGGTTGTTTTGCAATTGGGTCTTGAGTCAAGGAACACTGTACATGTTCAAAAGAGTTTGCTGAGATCTTCTCAGCCTTCTGAGGTAGGGAAAACCTCTTTGAGATATGTTCCTCCACGGAGGAGTGGTAGGATGAGTGTCCCGCCGAAACGTTTGAATCTTTGAATTGTAATGCTTTAATTTGTTGTCTATTTTGTACTTATTTTCTTTGCCTTTTCTCTCTTCTTGTCTTTTGTGCATTTTCTTCTTCTTCCTTCCTTTTCCTTGTTTGTTCTCTCTTCCTTTGTGTTATTATGGAAGAGAGGAGATGTTGTAGTAGTTTCTCATTAACATGCTGTTCATCCATTCTACTAAGCTAATGATGTCACTGTCATGACAATAGAATTCTATGGTTTGAATCCCAGGAGGTTGTCAGTTCCTTGAAGCTGTTGAGACGAACAGTCAATAAAGTACGTGCTCTTACACTTACCTGTCTGGTGTAATCACTACACATATACTTCCCTAAACACCCATAAATTGAATATTTAGGGGTCCCCCTCGACACTAGAGTGAGAGATTTGTCTAACCGGGAATAGAAGAAGGACAAAGAAGAGCCATCACCGCGAGAACTAAGGACCTACACCAGACTTGGCACAAATCCCTGCCTTGCTGCTGGGACCTCGACAATTGCAAAGACTGGACTCCTCCAAAAGCTGTCCATCCTCCCCAACACTTGGAGGACTCTCCAGCACTTCGCCCACCTTCTACCATCTCCCTTGGGGTGGAGCAGTCCTCCCCCTGCACGGACTGCACTTGTCTGGTACATCTGTTTTCCGGCCATTGATCCCACTGAGGGAGCATCATGCCAGGAGGAGGAGGTTTTGTGGTTCCAGGAGGTCAGCTCTGTCTATCGAGGAAGTCTCAGACGCATGACGGTTCAGGGGCCCCCCTGCACCAATACCATGGGTACTGGAACACTTGCAGCAACCAAGGCTTGTTAGTGTCCAGTCCGGACACCGCCAAAGCTGATCTGCCCGACAAGGGACTTCGGGACTGATGAGGCTGACACCGAGAGTGGCCCTGCTGTCTTGTTTTCCTCCCCTCTACAGGTCAAACCTGAGAACCTCCAACGCAAGTGGTGAGCCGGCCAAACACCTCTGCATCCGAGCCCCACATCCCGGGTTCACGAAAACCGACTGCGCCCCCTTGCTCTAAAGACCCTCCCGAGCTGAGCCCCCCTTTAGGTTCTGCCTGACTTGTACCCAAGTTCCGCCTTGCAGCCTTTGTTTTCAGGTGTTCCATTGCTTTCAACAGTGTAGCGCTCGGGGCTTCCAACCCATCCAGTACCTCTGCACTCAGGCACGCTAGGGCAGGAAAACTAACTGCTGGTGGTTCTTTTGACCTTGGCCCCCTAGCATCTTAAGTTCCATAGGGCATCCCAAGCTTCTACTACAAGTATATGTTTGCGCTATATGTCTTTCCTCCCATAGGATAACAATACCGCGTTCGAGGCACATACCTCAAAAACCACTTTTTTGGCTATTTTACTGTTTTCTTGGAAAATCCTAAGTCTGAATATACTTCCCTGATTCCGATTATCTTGGTGTCTAAAATTATATAAAAATCTATGTAATTTTTTTTAATTGGTCTCGGATTTCTTCTTGAGTGTGTGTCTCATTTATTGACTCTGTGTGTACAACAAATGCTGATGAGCCTAAGCTGCTCAACCACACCACCACAAATAGAGCACGTGGGATTATTAAAGTAAGTCCCTGTAAACTAATACAGGTCTAAACTTTTTGCATAGTCTGCCCTTACATTGTCACTACTACACAAAAAGCCAGCTTCCTACTAACCTTCCACAATTCGATGTATACAGCATACAAAAGCGCTTTTTAAAAAAAATTCCAAAGTTTTATTGGGTTATTTTTATAAACAGAGAAAGACAAAACAGAGGCGACCATGAAATGCTGGAATAGCATGTTACATAGTAAATAAGTAAGTAAGCGACATACTTTGAATCTGGTGATGATATAGGGTTCTACAGGAATATGATATAGGCAAAATCATGAGCCCAGCCTCTACAACACAATAAGGGAGTAAAGCAAAAGAAATTAAAGATAATAAAGAAAATGAGGAACCCCTTGCCTTTCACCAACAGGGTGTTATTATATCAGCCAAGTAAAAAAGGTGTGCCAGAGAGTATAACACCTGTTTTATCATTGGCCGTACAGCATAATGAATACATGTTCACACATAAATTGAGGTACATACTTGGTACATAGAGTGAAGCATATACTACTGGGGGGGATGACCTGCTGACAATGTCTAGGCGCTGACTCCGACCTAAGTCTGAGTAAGGGTACTTCTACCTCCGGTGTGGGATTATGGGGGTTTTGTCCTGGCGAAATAGTTGTCCAGGGACTCCCAGACATTGTTAATCTGTGGTTTCCAGGGAGAGTTCTGGAGAGAGATATTGTCTGCTCTTCTTAGAAAGGCAATCCAGTTCAGCGAAGCATGGAAGGAGGTAGCAGTCGTGTTCTTCCAGTTGGTCAATATCGACTTACATGCCGAGGTCAGTAGTATGTCCTCAAGAAGTCCATCATTCAGTGAATGGATCTGGGGATCTAGAAAACCCTGAATTAGGGAGAGGAAGTCTTTTTTAAGTCGGATCCCGCAGAGTGTGTGAATACTCAAAAACGCTAGCCCAGAAAGGGGAGACCGCCCTGCGGAGAAAGAGTAGGTGGGCAAGGTCTCCGTTAGCTGCATTACAATTCCAACATGTTGGGTCTTCTCTAAGAGCCAATTTATGGAGCTGAGCCGGTGTCCAAAATGTCCTATGTAGGAGCCAGTACTTTGTTTGGGTGAGAGAGGGAGAGATCTTATGGGATCCGACGGACTTCCAAATTAACTGCCAATTGTCAGTGGGGATGGACCCATGGCTATCCCAATTTTGTAAGACTGCTCCTGTGATGGATGTGTTTTTTGGTTTTAAGATGTGATAGAGTTTAGAGGACTGGTGACCCGACTTATTGAGGGAATTCATGTCATCAGAAAGTAGAGACAAGTGTTTCACCTCATCGAACGTGGAATGTTTTAGCCATTCTAGGCACAGTTTTCCAACACTATATGTTGCTACTACTCCTAAGTGTTGTCTGCATGTTATGTGGGTCTAGCCTATTTATCCTAAAATCCTTTGTGTTGTTGTGTTGTTGAGAAAACGTGCATGACGCCCATCAGTACCTGATGACCACACTAGCCAACCCTCCAGACTGGAATGTGAAGAATTATATGTACTGTTCCTGAGCATGTTATTGAATGTTTCCTCTGAGTAATTTGTAAATTGCTGCCAATTCTCAAAACGTGCAAATGTGGGCATGTTTGTTGTGTTCAAATCCTTCATCTTGGCCAGGCCAAGGCAGGATGTTTGATGCGCAGTTTTGTTCAGGAAAATCATTTGTCTTGGTATAAGACACACTCTAAACAAAGCGTCATTGCCTTGACCCTGCCAGTCTTTAGTTCCCCAAACAGATTTTAAATCAATATTGTCCTTCCAAACGTCACACCATTGTATTGACAACTGGGAGATAAAGGGGACTGAATAAATTAGCTTTGTATCTGTTAGCATATTTTTCTCTGCCCAGGAAGGGAGAAGTTTATAATAGTAAGACTTTCGGTCTACTGGGTTGTTGCCAGAAAAATATTCAAACTTCTGTGCTTTTCAGCCGAGACCATCAAAGTTTGATTCATCATTAGTTAGTGTAATTCCTGAACTCTGCTCTGAACAAGGTTGGTTTGATTTTGTACACTGATAGTCAGAAGCGTTCTGAACCTACAGTGGCACAGACTCTGCCCATGGCAGCGAGGGCACAATCGAGACACATTCTGTTTTGCAATAATACAGTTCTTGGAGTTTCTAATTGATATCAGATAAACAATTGTAGTTCGATTTTCTACTATCTCTAAAACATTGGCAAGAAATTGAACTTTGTGAGTAGTCAGCCCCATCCCATACATGGAAAACAGGACCGCAAAAGAGTGGTTTGGCTCAAATATTTCCCTATGTAACCTTTTTGATATGGGACTCGAGCAGTGGGTCTGTCGAAGAGCTGGAATAGCGTAATAGCGAATCATGATCCTGACCAGTCTTCTGGCAGGCAAGTATATGCCCTGTTTCCACAGAGAAAATAGGTGCCTGGTTGTTGTTGGCGTTGTCTATGGGAATAGAGGATCCCCGTTGGTAGCTGGAAATAGTAGTGATTGAGTTCAGAGTCTGGCTGGGCGTAAAGGAAGAACTTACATTTAATATAACCTACAAAGATGCTACCATTATGGGTTTCACACCCTTACCATGAGCAATGCCCTAGTAGTAGGGAGGAAATATTGATCTGAGAATCGGAAACCTCCAGTGGGCAGGGCTCTTCGGCTGAACCACAGTGCCTTCGATGGATCAGCAGTCCCTCCACACCCTCCCACCCCCCCAGCGCCTTGAGACCCTTACGGGTGAGTAGTCACGTTTTACAAGAATCCTGATTGATTGGTTGATAGGGGCAAACAACAGAAACATTGTATCATTAATTGGGGCTCCTTCAAGGCAGCACCATAGAGTGAACCAGATGACAAGGCTTGCAGAAAAGGTAACTAGCCACACCCACAACAGGATCAGGTAACTGGAGCTCCACAGCTATCACAGCCGGAGGAGGGGCTGCATTCTGTAGAGGGCAGGGCTAGGGTAGAGCTGAAACTGCAGGCCCTCCTTGAGCAGGTGAAGCCTGGTGACTTGGAGACATCCTGGCAGGAGGTGCAGAAGTAGAACTATCTGCAGGCGCAGTAGAGGCAGCAGGGCTAGCTTTGCAGGGTTCAGTAGTTCTCCTGCAGTGGCTACAATGTATCCAGGCTAGTATGCCATGGCACTTTGCAACAGTTTTCAGAGTGAGCATGACCTGGGATGGGCCAAGCAGCTGAGCCTGGAGAGCACACATTCTTTGATGGACACGTATGTGGACCCTATCGCCTGTCTACAGATATTAGGTTTGGTTGGACAAACGAACGGCTGCTTGGACCTAGGAATGGAAGCTGTAGGTAAGCAAATTAGTTGTTCGCAGTACCGAAATACTAATTAATCATTTAAATATAAGTGAAGCAAGGCAGGTGATGATGGAGTACTAGATAGGAGCAGCATGGAATGACCCATGACTATCTTGTAGACTGAGCTTATTTTCGTGAGCAGGAATGGCTTGAATAGAACCAAGGGGCAAGTGTAGGTAGGGCGACTGGCCTCTTAAGGCCAGTTTCAGAACACATTTTTCCTAGCTTACTTTTCAAAGTACCATTAAACGTTCAACATTCCTTGTCAGTGCTGGGTGATATGGACAATGAAGTGTCGCTTTATCCCCAAAGCTTTTCATAATTCGTGAATTTCAGACGACACACTGAGAGCCCTTATCATTGGCTAGTCGAAGGACCCCAAACAGGCATGAAATTTCAGATTAGCGATTTTACCACTGTAATAGCATTCATACAAAAGGAGGCTTCAGCCCAACCAGAAAACAATCACAACATTTAGGTATTTTGATGACATTCATCTACACATGAACAAAAGACCCCCATGGAGGTAGGTGGGTAGCAGGTGTGGTTTTAATTCCTTTCCCAATGTTGTGGGTTTGACTGGTGGCACATGAGTGGCAAAATTGTTGGGCAATGAAAGTGAAAAATGGGGCAAACGAATGCGTACTTGAGGCATAGATCATGCCATCTCCACTGACGGTGGTCATGGTGGGATGTGGCGTGGTTAGATAGGAGACATTTTGGGAAAACCACTCCATCCGTGCTCTCCGTCGGTGGGGAATTGACAACTACACAGTTTTGTTTCATCCATGACTGCTTCAGTTGCACCATCCTGTAATTCACATGTCTTTAAATCTCAGTGCAAGAGATTCAAAAATTTGAGATAAATACAAAGTCACTGCTAAAGTTGAGGTCTGTGCAGCTTTCTTAGCAGTCTGATCAGCAAAGGCATTACCACTAGACGCTTCATCCTGGGAAGACGGGCGGCAGCCCATTATACAAAGCAGAATATGAAAGGTAGCATATGTGCGTTGACCAAGCCCTTTACATAACCACTGTTCTTAATGGGAGTTCCAGCAAAGGCGAGGAAAACCTGCTCCATCCAGAGGATCCCAAAATCATGAATCATTCCAAAATCATATTTGATATATGGAGCAGAAAGTATACATGAATGGTTAAGCACAACCAATTCAGTAACTTGAGTGGAAGGCACCCGAGGTAATCATCAGCTCCAACAACTGCACTTAATGTACGTACAGCATAACTAGTGCGCTCTGATCATTTCTGAGACGTGAGCTATCAACACAGTAACTTCACAGTTGGGTATTGGTGCATCAGAGAGAACAATTCAGGGCTTGGTTAGGTGTGCCCTAATAAATCGCCAATTGTATGCCTGCTCTTCCAGGGCCTTAGGCAACAGGGAAGCAAGATTCAAAGAGGGCAGTGGATTACAGTAATGTTGGAGGCAGACAATAGAGGAATGTCATATCAGCACATTGGATAAATGCTGAGTTTTAGCTGTGAGCAGAAGGACCGCTGTTGCATGAGGTGCAGCAGTAATAAGCGGATAACCAAGGGCTTTATTCTCAAAGGGTTGTATATGAAGAGCAGCAGAGGCCACAGCTCTCAAACCCGGCAGAAGACCCACTGTGACTGCATTAAGGGCACAGGAATAGTAGGCTACAGGGCTTTCCTGGTCTTAGTGATCTTGCACCACTACCCCAGTGGCAAACCCATCTTTTTCATGCAGTACATAGTAGATGGCTTTGGCTAACTGGGAAGTCCCGCCTAGGGGCAGAGGAGAGAGCCTGTTTCAAAGTTAATAAGGCTTGTTTTACTTCTTTAGAATAATGCATGAGTTCAGGGGTGTCTTTCCTTACATAATCCTCTACAAGTGTAACCAGTAAAGCAAAGTCCATTATCCCCTGCCCACAAAGTCTGCCATCCCCAATAAGGTCTGTACCTGAGAGATGGCGACACGTCTCAATAACTTACAGATTGCTCAATCTAGTCAGCAGATAAGTGTCTCTCCCTGGTGAGATGTGATCTAATTTCTGTCTTGAAGCTTTATGGCCCTTCTCATCTAGTTCAGTGAGAAAACTGCGTTGTAAAGGCATGCGAGGCAATGGCATGCGTTGTTCCGTCATACTTCTATAGAACGGAATCAACCTTGCATTGGTATAAAGATTCAGAAGCAATTAACAAATTGTCTACATATTAAACCAACTTAGATCCTTCAGGGGAAGCAAGTGTGCCAAGGTCCTTCTTAAGAGCTTGAGAGAGAGTTGATGGTGATTCAGTAATCCTCTGTGGGATGTAGCACCATGTTAATTCAGACCTGCCAACTTGTGAATTTTGTTCACAGTGTGAGGAGTGGGCATAGTCATGAAGTGGGCTGGGCTTAGTGCTGAGCACAGCCCCAGATACTTCTAAATCAACAGCCCCCCTCCCACAACAAGCCTCTACCCCTCCAAAAAAAAAAAAAAAAGCTTTTGAGGCTGCCGTCGATGTCCTGGGGAGGTTTCACACCTCACAATGAACATCGGCTGCACTAAACCTTCAAACAATTAGCTGGAAAATTGCCTTTCACTTGCCGGAAGCTGTTGAGAAAGAACTGGAAACGATGTTGAAGCATGACATCATTGAACGCCCTACTGGTCCGACGCCATGGGTTTCACCTATAGTGGTAGTGCTCAAAAAGGACAGTGGAGGTGCCATGCACATCTGCGTAGACATGCACCAAGCTAACAAAGCAATTGGGAGAGAACGACATCAAGGTCCGCACAATGCAGATAGTATTGCACAGCTGAAGGGTGCCAAAGTCTTTTCTCGTCTCAATCTGAAGGAGTACCATCAATTTGAATTGGAGGAAATCTGCAGGTACATTACCACCTTTTCAACCCATTTTGGTTTGTTCAGATATAAAAGACTATGTTTCTGGGTGTCGTCAGCTGCAGAACTCTTTCAAAATGTCATTTGCCGCATAATACAGCCTGTCACACATGCTTTTAATTACAGCGATGATATACTGGTATTTGGGTTCAGTCGAAAAGAACATGACAAAGCCCTTATCCAAGTATGCCTCTTGCTGGCTGATGGTGTTTTTACTTTGAACACAGAAAAGTGTGAGTTTCACCAAACAAAATTCAAGTTCTTTGGGCACATTTTCTCTGAAAAGGGGATGATACCAGATCCGGCTAAAGTGCAAGGCTTGTCGTCCACTACTCCACCACAAGATTTAGCAATGCTGCGATCTTTCCATGGCATGGTCAGTTACTATTCTAGGTATATCCATGATTTTGCCACAGTCAGTGCCCCATTGAGAGACGTGACAAAAAAGAAAGCTGTGTTCAAGTGGTCACCTGAATGTGACCGAAGCTTACAGAAAATCAAACCTGCAATTGGGAACGCTACTGAAATGGCTTATTTTGATCTGAAACTTCATACTGAGATTGTAGTAAATGCCAGCCCAGTGGGGTTGGGTGTGATCCTTGCCCAGCACAGTGGACACGACAATGCTCAAAGGCACGATGTGGCCTATGGAAGCCGGAGTCTGTCGCAAACCGAGCGTGCTTATTCACAACCTGAGAAAGAAAGTCTAGCTGTGGTGTGGGCTTGTGAACACTTCCATGTGTTTCTCTATGGAAAACATTTCACCCTTGTCACTGATCACCAAGCTTTACTCACCATTTTTGGGAATCTGAAAGCCAAAATGCTACCTTGCTTCGAGAGATGGGGGTTGCGATTTCAAGAATATGATTACATTATTGTGCACAGGCCAGGGAAAAATTAAAATCCTGCTGACTACTTTTCACGAGTGCCAGTACAGTGTCGCAGTACAACGTCTAAGGCAGCCGAAGCCTATGTTAACTTCATAGTCAAGTCAAGTCAAGCATACCAGCAGCTCTTTCAGTGAAGCAAATTCTTGCTGCTACAAATACAGATCGAGATCTGTGTGTGCTCAAAGATATTATTACTCAGCAGTCCTGGAAGAAACACATTCGACCTCTTACGGATGACTTTGAATACCAAACAATTAAGAATGTGAGCGAGGAACTCTCTGGGACAGAAGGAGGCCTTATATTACTAGGTTCTAGAATTATCATTCCAGAGAGTTTTGTGGTGATGTAGTAGATGGAATGTTGGGGCATCATGGAATCCAGCAATGTCATAATGCTGTGTCAGTTACTCATGTGCCCCTTTGGTATCGCTTTGTTCGCCCTAAGTTGGCAGGGTATGCCCAGACATGGGTCCCTTGCTCACTTTGCCACTGGATTCAAGCTAGCCTGGCTGATGACGGCTGAATAGCCAGAAACCGGTCCCAGGATGCTTGTTTCCGGTTCAGGGAAGACATGGCTTGGCAGTTCGGGCTGGACTGTTCCCATGAGGCACAGGGTCAGACTGATTTGCATATGGCCATGTCTGAACTGGGGTGAGCTAAAGAATGATGATGGATTAAACCCAGATCAGTTAACTGGGGGTGAGTGTTTGATTAGCTCAAGCGCTCCGTCCATCATCCCCTTATTGTATGGACGTGTTTCCTTTACTCTAACAAACCTTTTCTAACGGAATGATTTGGTGTGAAGAAGATCTTTACATTTTTGGCGACGAGCGGAAAACGTGGTATTGAAGGTGTACCTTACTGCAGGTGTTGTGTAGTTCCTACAAATCTAAATAGGATCTGCACGTTTTAGACAACATAAACTAAGGGATTGGTGTCCAGACTGATTACAGACACCCCCACAGGATATGTTAGTCTGTAGACCGGCTTGCTTACCAAGGAGCGAATAGTTTCTGGCAACTATCGTACATGACAACCCTGACCCCTCAGGGATCGTGGAAACAGTACAGCGCTTTTATCTTAGTCACTTGTGCTCACTTTGTCTCAGAGAGATACACAGAATAAACAGTGGGGACGTTTTCAATAAACATTTATTGAACCAGTGTCATTCTAGTATAAAATGTGTGCTGCAACAACCATTAGACACAAACAGATATATACAGTTATGAGCACCAATAGAGTAAAGAAAAGGTAGAATTCTACCATAGTGCTAAAACAATGAATATATGCAGGCATATATAAACATAACAGTAATAATGTGAACTCCTACAATGCAAAACCCTAACTAGGTGTTCCTAAATGTACCTAGCATGTATGTAGGTGTATAGCCAAGAATCCCCTTAGGATAGAGCCAACCCCATTACCTGATGTGGGAGAGCGAAGGACCCTGTCTTGGTCTCGAGATGGACACCCCGCAAGGGATGTCAGACCACTGCGTGCTGGAGTGTCTGCATTCAGGGACCTCAGCATCTTGCGTCAGTGTGTCAGTATGGAAGTCTTTCTCCTCTGGTTTGCCCAGTGAAGATGTAGTGCTTATATACCCAAAAGGTACCCTCAGGGGTTCTACCTAAAAGTGTACTATGGGCATGTCGGGCAAGGATGACGACAGAGGTGACCCTTATACCGAGTTATTATGCAGAAGATGGTAATCCTGCTGTGATACTGAGAATGCTCATGCATAATACATGAGGCTTGTTTTTGGAGAAAACCACAGGACAGTCATGTAGCACCTAACTAGGTAAAAGGTCAGTGCCAAAACCCGTTATGTAGAACAATGGTAGGACAGATGTAGGTAAAAGTCGTGTAACTACCTAGGCCTATATTGGGGTACATTGGGGTTCATAACACCCACTCCTCATCCGACTGGATGACATTACTAAATGCTAAAATATGCCTATTTAAAAGCATAAAACATAGCTAAAATATGAGTCTAAAACATCTAAAAACATAGTATGTGTTAAAAAAAAAATGATGTATAGGGAAAAGCTTTATGAGTACTCTTAAAAGTCAATATTCTGTCAGACCAACTGAGCATGCTGAAAGCCATAGTGCTCAGTGAGAGCAGAAGAGGAAAAATAAAACAAAAATGATGTTTTTAAATTCCATTTGTAGATGTTTTCGAAAAAAGGCCAAATTGATTCCAGCACACGGAGAGTCAAATGTTTGTGTCCTGTGCGGGAGAGGCAACATCACTGTTGCCTGCCTTTGCAGACGACGGTCCCTGTAACATCTCTTGGATCAGGTCAATGGAGCAAAGGTGATCTTCTCCGGTTCCCACAGCCATTGCTGAGGAAGCTTTTGATGCCTGTAAGCCTGGTGCAGAGCCAGTGTCCATTCCAACAGGAGCTGAAGCATCCTGTGGTGGCTCTAAGAATGCCGACATCAGGATTGGAATACGCTGAGGACACTGCACTACATGGGCCAGTACATCCACTTCTGGAGGCGCAACCGATGGAAGTGTTAGACAGATGTCCAACACGCATTCTTGTCTGCAGAATAAGCAGCGGAGTACAGGTAAGACGCAGTCGACCCAGACTGATCTGAATGACAGAAACAAATGCTCGCATAGTTCCCAAAGCCGAGTTGTGCCCAGATGGAGTACCATGCGTTCATGGCAGCGTCGCTCCAAGAGCGCTTTTTCCATCTCCTTGGTATTTGGGATGTCCATTGCGTAGCAGAAAAACGAAAACCATGATACCCACTACAAGTAGCAGGATCAGCGGCAGGCCTCCAAAAATGCTTCCAAATATGGTGTGTATCAAAGATGGAATAACTCCAAAAATCGTCTGAAAGGTGCTTAATAGCCCAGAACCTATGGTCTTAAATAGGTGTACTATCCCACTCGTATCAGACATGTTAAAGATACGATGTAGCATTTCCCCAAAATGTAGCGGGAAGTTAGTTTGGACTAGGGACTGTATCTCAACCGAAGACCTTGCAACCTGTAGATCAAAATTCTTGGTGGCCGAGGTTAAGGCCACCTCTTTTTGTAAAAGTATGGCTTTCAGTCTACTCGGAGAATCAAACCGTATGAGGGAAATATTCACCGAAGGCCATAGCGGTGCCACCCTGACTGTGTGGGTCGGTGGAAACAATACTTGCATACAACAAGTAACCCTGGAACTTACTGTGACCAGATATGCGATGCCTGGCAGCATCCCACAACTACCTTGATCATTCAACATCAAATAGCTACCGTTCGAGAGCAGTTTGAACACCGAATGAATCACGGCAGCTGGGGACCCTTTCAAGTGACAAGATAGGTTTACAACCGAAGCATTGCAAGCTCAGTGAAGCATAATATCTTGGCAAATTAACAATCCACTCAACAAATTCTCGCAGTGTGAACTGCTGAGAAAGACTTCAGTGTCACTATTCCTGCATCTAAATCTGTACGGCTACTCCCAAGATTCATGGATGTACTCCCTACCCAACGCTTCCTACCTTCCTACCTGGTGGTATTGAAGGCAATATTGAAATTGAAATGTTGTCACTAGCAATGTTATATGGCCATGGATTAACCATTCTGTGGAAGGTGATTCAGCCACGGTGAAAGGTAATTGGTCTAATTTTTCAATGTGCAACATTGTATATTTTGCATCTCTTTGTGCCATTGTGGTCTGCCTTTTTGTTAAATTATAAGCAGAGAACAGAGACGTACTGTTAATATATTGCCAGGGCACGTGACCAGAGCGCAATGAATGTAACGTCCAGCTTAGTAACAGAATTGATCGTAGCTGTGATTGCCCATGTTGAAGAATGGACAAATCCTGTTCCAAAATATCTATAGCAGAAGACCCAATGTTGCCCAGTGAATAAATCCTTGATGTCAGTGTGATCATGCCATTGTCGACCACTGCAAAACCGTTTCTAGGTTAGCCCTATTAATTTCACATACTCTCTCAGCAGCCTCCTGTTGAGCGATCTTCCATACTTTGTTGCAAACAGTGTATAAGAAGCGTTTTTGACATGGTTTTCGGGGACCTAACAAAAAATCCCTTAGATCCATGTAATCTGAAAGTAAGGATAAGTGTTGTTTCACCTGGGACAGTGTTGAGGTTTTTAGCCAATCTAGGCATAACTTCCCAACACTGTATGATGTCACAACCCCCGGATGTTCCTGTTGTAAATAGCGTTGATCAGGCCTATGGATAGTAAACCCTTTGGTGGTACCCCTGAATCTTGAATGACACCTATTCTTGTCTGTAGGCCAAACCAACCATCCCTTCCAATTGGGGTCTGATGAATTGTATGAGCCATTATGTATAATGTCATCTAGCTTATCCCCACTATGCTGTGTATAATTTTGCCATCCCTCAAAGTGTGAAAGTGAGGGAATCTGAGGTGTGTTCAAGTCCTTGATCTTGGCTAGTCCAAGAAAGGAAGTTTGTTGCACTGTGTTGTTCAGAAAGACAATCTGTTGTGTTATAAGGTACGCTCTGAATAAGGCCTCAGTTCCCTGAACCTGCCAGTCTTTAGTCCCCCAGACCGATTTCTTGTCTATAGTGTCCCTCCAAAAGTCGAACCCTTGTAAAGACAGTTGGGAATCAAAGGAAGCAGAGTATATCTGTTTCGTGTTAGTAAGCATATTTTTCCTAGCATGTGTAGGTGCAACCTTATAATAATATGAGGTCGGGTCTAAAGTTTTTAACCCGGAAAAATAAGCAAACTTGTGTGCAAACGTTTGTGAACTACCTTTCGGTGGTGTAGGGCAATGTTTCCATTGATGGTAAGTAAACATGTTACGTGGGATACTAGCTTTGTGCAAGAAATGATGACCATAGTGTTGATAACAATACATGGTGTCAAAATCAGATGTATCCTCGTACAATTCATTTTTGGAAAACGCAACACTTTGTTCTAGGTCAGATAGCATGCTATTCACAGTTTCAAAGTCCCAATCATCAGAGAGAGTACTGGAGGTGATGATATCATTCAAAGAAATTTTAAATACATGCAGTATTTTTAAAAGTTCAGTGGGACCAAATACATTGTATGGAACCCTATCTCAAACTATTCCTTCAGGAATCGGAACTGCTGTAATGTTCACAAAGGACAGGTCTCTTCGTTCACGATGAGATGATGTATGTGGTTTCAGCACCATGTTCACATGTGGTACTGCAGAGTGTTCTGGGAAGTAATGTCAATTCAGAAGCAAGAAAAAGACAGTCACTACACCTATCCAGAGGACTAGGAACAGTAGACCAATTGCAATCCAGAGCTGTAGCCTGGGAAAACAAAGTAAGTCTTTTTCAGCCAAAGGTAGATTTTATAAAAAAAATTCTGTGTGAGAAACGGGAGCTGGCGGCGACTCAGGTTCACTCGGATCCAGCGAGAAGGTATCAAAATCGATGAAGTAGCCAGATGCGGTTCGATCTATCTTTGGTAGCTCAGCAGGTTTAGTTGACCAGGCAGTTGACTCATTTTGAGGCATATTCACATACATATCAGTATTAGGCCGAATTGCGATCTGTGTTTCATTTGAATTTTGTTCTTGTTCAATTTCAATAGGCACCTGTTCCATTGCATTGTTGGCAACTTCGTAGAGTAGAATCCTTGAATGTTATTAGCCTTTCTGTCTGAACTTCCTGTATAGTAGCAAAAGGAGATAGGCGGCTACCCAGGAGCCCACGTGGCCTGCTATTCAGTATCGGCCACATAGTGTGGTTTGATCAGATCAATGGAGACAAATCTCTTTTCTTTTTTGCCGACAAGAGGCGTAAGAAGTACTATTCTTGTTCCTTCGACAGCCAGGACAGGTACAGGCATTCTGTTAGATGGCCCAAATTCTTTTTTGTCCACAATGTTTTCTCTGACCAGGTCCCCGATCTTTGGGACCCAGGCAGGTTTTGCCGGAACAGCTTTAACTTCCACAGTGGCGGTGCGTTTTACTTGGACGTTGCTTTGTAATGCCCGGAATTCATTGAGTTCCTGTAAAACAGCCAAACGATCAAAGATGTCAAATCCATTCTCATCTGCCACTGTGCTGCCACAATCAAGGTCGGATAACCACATTCTCGTCCCAAACAGGACCTCGTATGGAGCACGGCCTCCCAGGGAGCTTCTTGGCATGTTATTCAGTGCCCTCTAGACCCCATATAGGTGATTGACCCAACTGCCACCCGAGCCTAATACGCCTGCTGTTACGGATTGCTTTAAGTCCCGGTTTTTCCTTTCCACAATCGAATTTCCCTCAGGATGATACAGATACGAGTACCGCAATGCTACACCCAAACTTCCCATGGCTTCCTTGTAAGCCTGAGGGCTAAACGCGGAGCCACTGTAAGAATGTAATGTGCCAATTGCGTATCTCCCTATGAAGACTCGCAAATCCTTTATAACAGTTCGGGCATCAGCAGAGCGCTGAGGCCAAACCCACAGGAATCTAGAGCATGAATCCACTGCCACCAAGATGTACTTGTAGGCCCCGTCAGATTGTAAGAGGCCTCAGTAGTCCAAATACACATGCGAGAGGTCTGTCTGATATCAGTAAAGGTGTCTGTGGTGGACGTGCTATGGTGGAACTCTTCATCTGCTGGCAGATGTCACAATTAAGGACAAAAGACTCTGGGGCATATTAACAAGGCGGCGATATGAAATTATCGCCGCTTCTGTGTCCGTTTTCGGGCTATCGCGTGTTTTGCTGACTTAGCGCCCGTTCCCAGCACGCCTAACTTTGCAACGCTAATGAGATGCAAAGTAGGCGTGGCTGTGAAACCAAACAGGGATAATATCGCGAAGGCAGCTTCGCGATATTATCAAGGAGGGTTAGCGATTTTTTAAATCGCGTTAAGTATGCCTTAACGCAGGAATTTAACGACTGTTAAATTCCTGACTAAGGCATACTTAACATGGGGGGGTGGATTCTGTGGCTAAGACCACAGGTCCTATCATCTAGGATATCGCCGTTTTCCACCATGGAAAACGGCGATATCCACGCTATCTCTGGAATTTTATCACCTTGGCGATGCGCGTTGTTGATAACGCGCTAACCGGGCGATAAATTACAGAGATAGCCGGCGATAAATATGCAGGCGCTAAGCGCTCTTTGCGATATTTATCGCCGGGCCTTGTTAATATGCCCCTTTGTCTGTTTAGTAAGACCTGGCCACCAATAACGTTGTTTCAATAATTAAACTGTCGCTGTAATACCTGCGTGCACTGAGCCCAGACCCTCGTGTGCAGCTAGTATTAAACCTAACCTGCGATCCATGTTTGGTATTATTCTATCCCCCACTCCTGGAATTTGAGCATATGGTATATTTTGTGCATCTAACTCGTAGGAGTACTTGAGTGGAAAAACTTTTGGCATGGCTGGGCTGTTTTTGCGTGAAACGATGACAGCTACCATTATGTCTCCATCTATTCTCGTGCGAGAGCGAGTGATTGCAGCAACAGCAGCAGTTCGCACTGTCGCCTTGGCTGCTTCATCAGCCAATGAATTCCATTCAACGTACATGCCAACATGATTATGACTCCTCGTATGAATCACGTGAGCCCACGGCAAGCCTTTTTTCAGCTCTGCCACTTGTTCCCAAAGCAGTTTATGCTTTATTGTGCAACCTTTTGAATGTTTAAACCCATTCTGGCCCCAATAGTAAAGATAGTCATTGTATGACTGGACACAGTAAAACGAATCGCACGCAATGAGTGTGGGGAATTCTCAGTCTGTATTTTTTAGTGCCTGTACTTGGCCTTTTAGTTCTGCTAGTTGAGCCGTGCAATCTCCTAGAGACTGTGTCTGTGTATTGCTAGGACGAAACTTACTGTCCCGCATAACTCCCTTTATAATCGCACAAGCTGCGCTGTATTGCTGTTTACTTCCTACGGCAGGCTGAGCAGAACCATCAGTGTAAATGATGTATTCATACTGATCTAGAGACATTATTTCATTTGGGAGAGGATATTCCTATTCGTACTGCAGAAATGCTTTTTTCAATGTAGAGTCAAATTTGTAGTCTACATCTGTTGCAGTGAGAGAATTAGCCCATTGTATCCATCGTGGATGTAATGCTTTAGCCTTTGGAACACTAGCTTTTGCAATAGCCTCTAAGGTTGGTGCTGGAGTTACTAAAATTATTCGTTTCCCCTGTGCCAGTGCTCTTTCCCTCACTACAGCAGTCTGTACTGCTGTTAAAAAAATGTCAGTTGATGCAAAACGCATCTCAGCGTTTGTGTATAAATGAGATTTGTACGCAATTGGTACAGTTTCAACCTCATTGAAGTTGAGGTACGTGTACCCGGATTGTCCCGCGATTACACGTATCACCAAATTCGTTGTGTTTACACATGTGTGTGTGTTTGGAAGCTATCATATCAGCTTTTAGGGAACATAGTATTCCTGTATGTTCCTGTGTCCAATGTTGAACTGAGAAATCAGGTCTCATTAAATTGTAGAAAGGTTTTACTCTTTCTGCGTAATCCAAAGTGTATGTTCTGCCAAAAATTAGGAATCCTAAAATGGATTGTAAGTTTTTCAGAGTCTTTGGAGGCTAGAGCAGGGCACACTTTTCTAAAAAAGTTAGCTGCCAGGCTTTTTCCTTCACTTGAGACCTCATATCCCAAAAATAGGACATTGAGGTGGGCAATTCTTGATTTTTTAAAGTTAAATGTGTAGCCCTCAGAGGCGAACCCCATAATTATGTTGTTCGCTCTGTTCAAATGATCCAATAATTCCTCATCCGTCATATAGATATCATCTACATAGGACTATGCCTCCTCATCAAAATGTTGAGGCAACTCTGTCACTCTTGCTGAGAACAGCCCGGGGATATTCTTATACCCTTGGGGAAGTCGACAGAATTGAAGCTGTGAGCCTAGGGCTGAAAATGCTGTCAAATATCTGCTTTCAGGTGCTATCTTCTGGCAGAAGAATCCAGTTGAGATATCTAGTGTTTTGTATTTCTTCTGCACAATGTTATTCATTAATGAGGCACTGTGTGCAATCTGTACTGCAAATGTCTTTGTGCAGGTGTTCAAATGCCTGTAGTCTAAAACTAGACGATATGAATTATCAGATTTTATTACGGGAAACAAAGGATTATTAATTGGAGAGGTGCAATTCTCTACTACACCTTTGTATTCAAGTGATCTAAGATCTTCATGACTTGTTTTTTCACGTCATGTTTTATTGGGTACTGTCTCCATGGAGTTGGAGTAGTTTTTACTGGGATTACATTTTGAGGTGACTCAGCATCCCACCCTGCATGATTGCGGTATAATGCAGGAGCTAATGCTGCCGCCCACTCCTGCGCGTATGAATGTTTCACTGATTCTGGAACAAGGTCGGAGAATGCTGGCAAAATGAAAGTTTCCCGTTTTGGGCAATCCATAACAAACTCAGGCGGCCAATCTTTTTCTGCTAAAAGGATGTTGTATCCAAAGGACAGGTTCTCCCAAAAGAGACCTTTAACCTTCCTGGGTATGTCCCCCTCTATGTGGAGCGTTATTTCGTATAACTTGTGTGGGACACTTACCCTAGTATCAGGTGTTTCCACCGTGATATGTTCATTCAACACCACTGTCACAAAAAATTCCACCAGGTTCTGGCGAGCTATTGGTACTTCTGCTGCGCTGTCTAGCATCGTCCGAGCCCATTCCCCGTTCAGAAGTTGAGTCTTCAGTATCCTTCGCATTTCTCATTTTAAGGTCTGCTACCTTCTTCTTTTTGAATTGAGGTTTTGATTTTGGTTTATCTTGTTTTTCTATATTAAAGTCTGAACTGCGATGTATGTTTCTTGACTTTGTTCGCTCTTCTGATATGTGTTCTGACCGTCCTTCCCTCTCTGAGGTTTTTGATGAACCTGAAAGGAACGAGAGGAACGTGCATTTTTATCCTGATACCTGTCAGGTTTTTTGACGTTATCACAATTTCTAAGGTTATAACTCCTTTTGGAGGGCTCCTGCTGTGGAGACCCACCCCTTTATTGTGATCTATTCTTCTATTTTTTGTTTTTTATTATCCCATTTCTTTTTTGAAGATTCAGGTGCTTGCTTGGTGTTATGCTTTTCAGGACTACCCATTACTTGTGGTTTCATAGCTCTGGCTCCCAAATTATCTCTACGTAATTCGGCATATGTATCTTCGATAATTTTTGGTAATTCTTGCTCCTGTTATGCAGGAGTGCATTGCCTCAAGCGCTGGCATATAGCCACCGCTGCTGCCTCCCCTTTTAGCATAACATAATCGTGGATACCTGGGAAAAATTGCCTAGTAATTTCCTCCCCAAGTTCAGAGTAGGTTCTGCTCCATACTCATTTTGTATTTTGTCTTAATACTTCTGGTATCACTGCTATTGAAGGGATACCATGAGTTCTAGTATAGATGGCAGGGAAAACTGTACCCCAAGTGCTACAATCTTCTGTCGGGGGAGCTATCCCCATTGGCAAGCAGATTGTCAGTATTCTGTGTTTTTCTTGTGGGCCTGTGTGTGGAAACACTGCCTCTAAGTGTGCTATTTTCTGTGCTATCCAGAAAAGCATTTGCTCACGGTTAGTAGGCATTCTTCCCATAACTGCGTTCAGTGTTTGTGGAGTAATTTTAGTTGCAGTTCCTTGTAGTTGACCTGCTGGGGTAATTTTAGTTGGTTGAAGTGTGAGAGTTCTCATGACGAACTGTCAGATTTCTGTAGAGTTTTATTATTTCTTTGTGAAGTGGACGTAAGTCTGCTATTGGCAATGTGTCAACGTCTGGATGCGGTGTGTAAGCCGCTAAGACTGGCCAAGTTGCTCTGTCTCTGCTGAGTGGACCGAGTCTCACTTTTTCTGTGGTATGTGGGATGGCGCCTTTAAACCAGTTTATATGCTCCTGGTAACTGAGCGGGACTTCAATGTCCTTGTACGGACAATATTCTTCCAGTGTTTCATCTGGAGTTTACGAATGAAATGTATTTGTGCGTGCATCTGCAGGTGGGAATTTAACCCATGAATAGAATACCTCCATCCTAAATGACTCGTGTGCCTCAATCACGAAGGTTACTGTCCCACCAAATGCTGAGACTCCAAACTCTGCTAGTTTTAAAGTAAGTGCATTTCTGACATTTTCTGAAATGTTCTCCTTCCCCTGCTGCATTCGCTTGTAATGCCAAGTTGCGCCAGCTCTGCTGAGCGGATCAAGTCTCACTTTTTCTGTGGTATGTGGGAGGGCGCCTTTAAACCTCGTGTGCCTCAATCAAGAATGTTACAATCCCACCAAATGCTGAGACTCCAAACTCTGCTAGTTTTAAAGTAAGTGCATTTCTGACATTTTATGCAAATGTTTATAGCACCTTCTTGTTCCCCGTCCCCCGCTGCATTCGCACGTAATGCTGATGCAGGGTTTTCTTCGACAGACATTGTTGAAAGAGTGTCAAGAAAAGTAAGATAAGGTTTTATGCACAATGTAAGGATCTATAATCCTTCAAGCTTGAATAAACCTACAGCCAATACATAGGATATGCCTACTCAGCTGTGGCGGATTTTTCCCTCCCCATTCCAGACTTCTCTGGGTAGTTGTGAGTAGGGGTCTCTGAGAAAGCACGACTGAACTACTCAGATTTGACCATTAAATAAGAACCAAGTCAACATTGGCAGCACCATGTCGTGTATTTCCAACAAATATATTTAGGATCTGCGCGTTTTAGACAACATAAACTAAGGGATTGGTGTCCAGACTGATTCCATACACCTCCACAGGATATGTTAGTATGTAGACCAGCTATCTCACAGTGCCACTATGAGCCCCTCTTACCAAGGAGCGAATAGTTTCTGGCAACTATCGAACATGACAACCCTGACCCCTCAGGGATCGAGGAAACAATACAATACTTTTCGCTCAGTCACTCGTGCTCACTTTGTCTCAGAGAGATACACAGAATAAACGTTGGGGACGTTTTCAATAAGCATTTATTGAACCAGCGTCATTCTAGTATAAAATACGTGTGCTGCAACAACCATTAGACACAAACAGATATATACAGTTATGAGCACCAATAGAGTAAAGAAAAGGTAGAATTCTACTGTAGTGCTAAAACAATGAATATATGCAGGCATATATAAACATAAAAGTAATAATGCGTACTCCTACAATGCAAAACCCTAACTAGATGTATCTAAATGTACCTAGCATGCATGTAGGTGTATAGCCAAGAATCCCCTTAGTATAGAGCCAATCCCATTACCTGATGTGGGAGAGCGAAGGACCCCATTTGGTCTCGAGATGGACACCCCGCGAGTGATGTCAGACCACTGCATGCCTGAGTGTCTGCATGCAGGTACCATAGCGTCTCGCGTCAGCGTGCCAGCATGGAAGTCTTTCTCCTCTAGTTTGCCCAGAGAAGATGTAGTGCTTATATACCTGAAAGGTACCCTCAGGGGTTCTACCTAGATGTGTACTGTGGGCATGTCGGGCAAGGATGACGACAGAGGTGACCCTTCTACAGAGTTATTATGCAGAAAATGGTAATCCTGCTGTGATATTGAGAATCCTCATGCATAATACATGAGGTTAGTTTTCTGAGAAAACCACAGGACAGTCATGTAGCACCTAACTAGGTAAAAGGTCAGTGCCAAAATCCGTTACGTAGAACAATGGTAGGACAGATGTAGGTAAAAGGTCGTGTAACTACCTATGCCTATATTGGGGTACATTGGGGTTCATAACACAGGGACCAGTGCGTGACTACGAACAGCGTGAGGAGCGGAGAATTATGGCAGTGTGACCACGTTACTGTTTATTTGTACTTTGTAGGTGCTTTAGATTTAGGTTTGCGCTTTACCGACCCAAATTTGACATTCGTCTAGTTTTCTTTAGCCGCAGATGCCGTTTATGAGGAGGCACAGGCTGCGACTTTGTTTGCCCATCAATGTTCCAGAGTGCAGCGTGTGAGGTTGCATGTACTCCATTCACAGACCATGAGTCAGCGCGTGATTCCCATTGTATCTACACCCGCACTGTTATGGCTGTGCTGTATTTCAGCACGAGTGCACGGCGGCGAGTGAACTCGGCAGCAGACAATTTAACGCGTGCATGTATGCGGCTCACCTTGACTCTGTGGGAGAAATTTAGAAGTAATTTCTCTCAGACCCGCGATCTTTAGACGTGGTCTTCGAGTACATCCCAACCTTCAGGTTTACGTCACATTCGAATTGAAGTGCCATAGAAATAGGATTATATTTTGCATGAAATAGAAAGGGAACTACTCAATTGATCCTGCTTATCCTGGTTTTCAGTGATTTGCACACTTGTTCTTCGAAGTTATTGTAAAAATTGATTGTCAGCAATTTGCACGCTAAAAAGAAAAAGAACTGGTACAAATCAATATTCAGCAATTTGTATGGTAGATGGAAAAATAAAGACAAAACATATAAGCACAGTCGCATCTCAGCGGTTTGCACAATATATTATATTTATATATATATATATATAAATCTCTACAAAAGCATTGGTGCAAATTGTTATTCAGCGATTTGCACGCTATATATATGAAAAAAATAACTCTACAAAAGCAGTAGTGCAAATTGTTATTCAGCAATTTGCACATTGCATATAAAAAAGTAGAAGAAGAGAAGAACATCACTGTGCAAAAGGAAATTTGCTTGGTTTTGTACCTTTGATCCGCTTATGCTAAAACTTTTAAGCACATTTTTTAGCTTCTTCTTTCAAATAGGTGTAATTTTTAAGTTGTATTTTGGTTTCGTTAGAGGTACAAGAAAATGCAGAATGTACCTCCCCGCTCCTTTTTTGAGGGAACCTGGTGATCCGCCATTAGAGTAGAACTTATGGTTGAGATCTTTCAAGGTATATTTAGGTGCAATTGAGGCTCAGAAGTTCAGACCAGAAAGGAAAAAAAGCCTAATGTGTTACTATTTAGAGGTTGAAGGTGTGTACGGTCACTTACCAGAGTATGAGCCCACATCTGAGGAGGATCTTAACAAATTTGATATGGCTGTGGCGCAATTGGATAAATACTTTTCAAAAATGAAAAATTTAGTAGAGCATTGTTACACATTTTTTTTATAAGGGTACAAAAACCCAATGAGAGTATTGATGCCTATGTTACAGCGTTGAAAGTTCTTGCAGCTAAATGCAAGTTCAATTACTTTATTTCACAGTTGATTAGGGACCAATTAGTGGTAAGATGTAGCTCAAAGAAAATACAGGAGTGATTGTTAACATGCAAAAATACATCTTTGGACAAAGCTATAGATATAGCCACTAGTATTGAGGGGTCTTGTGAGGATGCAAAATGTTTAGAAGAATCATTTTCCAAAGTTACAGTTTCAGGAGCTGTAGTTGGCAAACCAGTTCCTAAATTTCCTCCAGACAACAGAAAAGTTAGTGGGTCAAGCAAACCAAGTGCGTCAATGTATCAATCACAAAAAGTGAGTTGTTATAGATGTGGTTCCCCAAATCATGTATCTTTCTTCAAAAACTGTCCAGCTCATAGTAAACAATGTAAGAAATGTGGGAAAATTGGACACTTCTTCAGAGTGTGCAGAGGCGGCAAGAGTAATAGTGATCGCTGTGTACTCGGTGAAGAGTAGGAGGACAGTGAGGAAGATAGACATTGGGAATGTAAGGAGTTAGTCTTAGGAGTGAGGTGTGAGAGCTCTGAAGAAGGTGATCATATTGCTGACCCTGACATTGATGTTATGATTGAAGGGAATATGATCAAATTTCGAGTTGATACTGGGGCCCGCATTACCATTGTGGCACAAGAGAAATTTGTCAGTTTTGGTCAAGTAAGACTCTGTTGCCACCGGACGTTCTGATTGTGGCTTTTGAGGGTAGCAGAGTGGATTTGGTTGGCTATTTTTAGGCTGCTATTGAGGTGTTAGGGGAATCAATCAAAGGAAAGGTGTACATGGCACGTAAAGACATCAACGTGTTGGGATAGGTGCATCAGGCTGAATTTAAATTGGCAGTAAGATCTGGTCTAGGTAAAACTGTTACCATTGAGAGAAATTACATTGGATCTGTTACCGATACAGATAATTTTTGAGAAAGGAGGTTCAGTAAGGTGTTTCAGGAAAAATTACTGATTTTATATACACTATTAAAGTTAAAAAAGATGTACCACCTCAAAAGCACAAATTATGTAACATTCCTCTGAGTGTAAGAAAAGATTTGTCTGAAATGTTAAAGGATATGTGTGATCAGGGTATTATTGACAAAGGGAGGCAACTCTGTAGTTGTCCCCGATTGTTTTAGCTAAGAAGAAGTCAGGTGAACTCAGAATGTATGTGGACTTAAGAAGTGTCAATGGAGCCATCTGGGTAGATAATTTCCAACAAGAATTGAATATTATGAATATAGGTTACTCTAGCTGGTTCACTAAGCTAGATTTAAGAGCAGCATATCATCAAGTGGAACCGGACTAGGACTCACAACATTTAACCACTTTTGTCACTCCAGAAGGCATTTTCCAATTCTACAGGATGCCGTTTGGCATAGCTTCTGCCACAGCAGTTTTTCAAAACTGATGTCAACTATGTTCAACGATTTTCCACAAGTAGTAGTATTTCAGGATGATATTATGATATTTTCGAACAGCAGAGGTGAAAATGACCAAGTGTTGAGTAAAGTTTTGAGTGTACTTGAAAGTAGAGGAGCTACTTTATGAAAAGATAAATGTATCTTTAAGAAGAGAGAAATTGAGTATCTTGGCCATGTCTTTTTTGGTCAAGGAGTGAAACCTAAACTAAGTCTTATCTAGAGCACAGTTGATGCACCAGCTCCTAAGAATAAGGAAGAACTGTTCTGTTCCTTGTGGCTGTGTGAATTTTATGCCAATTTTTTAAAAAACTTTGCAAATATGACTAAATGTTTTAGAGTGCTTATGAAGAAAGGTGTAGATTTTGTGTGATCTGCGGCTTGTGAAAAAACTTTCAAACACATCAAGGAAGATATCATTACGGTACCTGCTCTACAACCTTTTGTTGAGGGGAGAAAGACAGTTGTCGCAATAGATGCATGGGTTGGGGGCAGTATTTTCTAAGTTGGATGCAAACATGAATACACTACAGGGTTTGTATCCAGGACATTATGTCAGGCTGAGCGGAAATGCTCAGTCATCGAAAAAGACCTGTTGGTGTGTGTGGGGAGCGTAGAAAAGTTTAAGCAATATCTTTGGGGGAGGCCATTTGTGTTGACAACCGATCACTGCCCTTTAATGAATATCTTGTCAGGAAAGAAGTTAAAATGCTCTACATCCAGAATTGTAAGGTTATCAGCAAGGTTGTTGGAGTTTACTTTTACAGTAGAATATGTTCCAGGGGGAAAAAACTCCAGGGCTGCTTGCCTGTCAAGACCACCTATTGGCTCCAGCCAATGTGGGGCGGGATGATCGGCTGAAGCGCAAGCGTCCCGCTCTCCCGCCACGTCAGATGCCAGAACACGGCATGCCGGCGATTGTGCTGGACAGCAGATACTTGCCCTCCATGGCTGTGTGTGGCCCCAAAATCGTCAGAGATTAGAGCTGAGCAGCAAGGCGAATTTCTGATCAAGTATCAGATTACGGCTCGTAGAGATAAAGGGGATAAGCTCTCTGTATGCATGGCTCTGGAGGGCTGCGAGGAGTGAGAAGTGTGGAGCTACCTGGGAGCTACTTGGGAGCTGCTTGGATTACAGCATTGTGCGAGGACTGTTTGTTTTCTCCCTGGCACACTTTTCTGGATATCAGAGGCAGAGAGGATTTCCACTGGTGATGGTCTCCAGGTTTCTCACCAGGGGGTAAGTGCGCGCACTCTGCTCCAAAAAGTTTTTGGGGCAGGATTGTAGCGCTACCTGGGAGAGGGTCGCTGGGAAAGGCCACAATAGTTTCTTTTTTTGCCTTTTTTTGCCTTATTCTGGGGACATTTGATATAGTTACAAGAGTGGATTTGCTAGAAGGGCTAAATTAAGGGATCCAAGAGGCTTTTTTTTGGATTTGGGAGTATTATAAAATGCAAAGCCATTCTAAGGCCTCTGGCTCTACAACAACGACACATTTTGAGATATCCACCCCAACTCAACGGGTTAAGAAAAAGGTGGGGGCAAGCCACAGCACGAGCTATTCGCACCACTTCAGCTCGTAAGAATTATACTCTCTGTGACGAAGGCACAAGCAATAGCGAGGTTCAGCACCACTTGGAGGGGGTGGGGAAGTAATTTCTATGAGATCTGGGCACCACCCCAACTTTGATTTTTTCTGGGCAGAACGGTAGCAGCACGTAATTCATGTCTGTGACGCCCACTCAGATCTCAATGTAAGAATCAAGAGAATCTATTTTGGAACCAGAGACTGCTCTTCTGAAACCCAAAGAAGTTATGGAATACCCCCTATTAATGAAGCCAAAATTAGTCCCCAGCGCAAGTGTGGCCCCGGTGACTGATCAGTCCAAGAAGGCAGAGCTCCCACAGTCTGTATTGCCTCCACAGTCGCCACGGCTACAGCCAAAGTTACCTGCTTTTTCCTACGAGGGCAAACTAATGGTATTTCAACCATTGACAGTCCCTAATGTGCCAGCTATAGCCCTGGGGTCACCCACCCCTGAGCAGAAAGGCCCAAGACGTGACAAAGTGCAACATAATCCACCTCTTTCAAATAAAGAGACATGCCAGGACAGTTTTCTTTCCACGTTGCAATTGGACGCCTAGACGATGCTAAATCTTATGCTGGAGGAAATACAGGACTTGAAAGCCTCACAAACCATGGAGATCGCTGCCTTACATGCACGCCTTATGAAAATTGAAGAGACTGTGGCCCAGATTCCGGAGAGACTAAGAGAGGCAGAAGGTAGGATCTCTCAGCTAGAAGATCAAGTAGCTAGCCTACAGGAAAGGACAGCCACCTTCAAGAAACAGAAATCCTTGAGTGAATACAAGTTGGAGGAGTTGGAAAATCACTCAAGGTGCACTAATCTGCTCATCATTGGGGTCCCGGAAGGACCGGAGGGCCAGCAAAGCTGCAATATGTAAACACCTTCATTAAAAAATATGTCCTCCCGGAACATCCCGGGGATCTCACACTTACAAGAGCTCGCTGAGTACCTGCGCATTTGCCTCTAAATTCAAAATATCCTCACACAATTCTGGTCAATTTTGGGGACTACAGGGTGAAGGAGTTAGTGCTATCTAAAGTTATCAAAGAGAAACAGTTTAGTACCCCTGAAATCCCCAACTGTCGTATCTTTTCTGACATGTCTGGCTCAGCAGCGAGGAGGAGGAAAGATTTTGTAAAGATGCTTCATCTTTTTAAATTGCAAGTAGCACAGGCAATGATCGCACAACAGTCAAAGCTGAAGGTGCTAGTAAAGGGTTGGTTCCACGTTTTCTGCGATGTTTCGGAGGCTTAAGAACTATTACAACAAATATCAGAGAATATCAGAGAAGCCATAAGAAAGGAGTGTGCAAGCAGAAAAGTGGACAATGGGGCATTCCGACAGTCCAAAACCGGGGAACTACGATGATAATATGTGACTCTCCCTTCCTGTAGGGACTGAATGTTGACTATCGGGCCGTGGTTTATTGGCCTACCTTTATAAGTTTTACTAAAAAGTGGATGAGCCTTATTTAGATAACTTTATAAGATAGAGGGGAGGGGGGTAGCTGCCTTGGAGCAAGGGTGCGTCTAAGTCTATAAGGGGGGCCTCTCCCCTTTTCTTCCCCTCTGTCCTTCTTTTTCTCTTTTCTTTTTTTCCCTTCTCTTTCAGTTTCGCTGATGTAGTAAGGGGGTAAGGGTACGCCGATTAATCTGGGCACAAGACCAGGGTGCCAGATTCTTCGGGGAGGGAAGCATGTTAGGTGTGAGTGGGATGGTGCTCCACTCACCACAGCTGAGGGGTGGGGGGGATGATGGGGGATGGGGGCACGTGTTAGGTGGAGGGGAGGAGAGAAAGAAATGAAAAATATGGATCCAGGTCTGCAATTACTTAATTTAAGCAGTAAAGAAGGTAGATTCAAATTTAGGCTGGCTGGAGGGGAGCTTCAATCAGCAGCGAGGGCCTCTCCATTTTATTAGTTTATGGCAGGAGAAAGGAAAGAAAAATTGGGAATCGTATACTCTCTCTTTGTGAGAAAGATCGCTCTATCTCTGCCGCGCCTCGGACTAAGGGGGGAGAGAGCCTATGTAGGTTATACGCCCTTTTTTAAGAACATCAGTGCGAGTAATTCCCTGAAGGTAATGTCCTTTAATGCAAATGGGCTCAACAATGTTAAGAAACTTCGGGCAATAGAAAGCTGTGTGTTAGCCCAGAATCCTGCAGTGATCTTGGTCCAGGAGACCCATATCCCGGCTGTCAGGATTCTTGATGTTCAAAAAATTGGCAATTTATAGAGTGTTTTCGTCTGCCCAAGCCGCTCATCGTGGTTCGTCTATTTTGAATGGGCATGTGGAGAAGTGGTTAACAGCGATAGCGATACAAAGGGTCGTTGGTGCTGGGTTAGTTGTTTAATAGGGTCAAAACCTTTTACATTTGCTAGCTTTTATGCCCCAGTGGAAGACAACATTACTCCATATGTGAATTTTTTTCCAGTCACTTATGCAAAACACGGGGATTTATTATCGGTGGGGATTTTAATTTGCTGCAGGATCCAAGACTGGATTCCTGGGTTAAGGCAAAAAAACAGACAAAACCAAAATCCTGGAGAATCAGTAGGAGCGTCAAGGATATTCTTGCTTTAACTGACCCGTGGAGAGCAGCGTGCCCTACAGAAATTGCATATACCTGCTTTTCATGGAGGTTCCATACCTCCTCTCGCATAGATTTTTTCTTAATCTCCTGTGCTCTTACTTACAAGTCTCAAACCACTATGCCTAATGGATTCTCCGATCATGTCTCGAGCTCGAAGTGACCAAATCCCCGCTGGGCCCTAGACGATGGGTGTTAAATAAGAAATATCTACAGGAGGAAGGGTGGGCGCAAATTCTTAAAGATGAGATTAGGGAATTTTTGACGATTAATGATCAGACCGCATCAGAGGACATTGTTTGTGACTCTATGAAGGCATTTATTAGTGGGTGGATAATAAGTAAGGATGCCGAGAATAGCCTCAAAACCAAAAAACAAAAACAGATGTTAGAAGAAAAGGTATAACAGAGCTATGTCAGGTTTCTGCAGATCCAGGGCTAACAAAAAAGCATTCGACACTGCCAGACAGGCGATGATGGAAACTTACTATGCTAAATGTGCTGCACTTACCCGGATTCAGTCACAAAAGGTTTATGAAGAAAGTAACTTCACTGGCAAATTTCTACCATGGCAGGCACGGGAACAGGCAGCCAAGAATCGGATAAATGCCTTGAAATGTCCAACCACCGGAATAGTAAGTAGGGATTCAGAGAAGGTGGGAAAAATTATGTTAAATCATTGTAAATCGATTTGTTCACAGAATCAGTCAATTAACAGACTCTCTTTAGAAAGATTTTTTGTAAATTGTGATATCACAGCCTTAACTAGAGAGGAGGGAATCGATATGTCTTGACCCTTCTCTAGGGTGGAATTGATGGAGTTCATTGTGAGAAGTTGGCCTGGTATATGCTGTCCACTAGTTATAGTGGGCACCTTGCACCAGTCCAAACGACCTTTATTGATGATAGTGTCACGACGCAGCACTCCTCAGGATCTGGGCGACGCTCAAAGGGGTCCACCTCCTGACATCCCCAAACTCTGATTTAAATGATACCCAGAGTATTGAGGCGATCAAGCGAGGGATAGGGATAGGGTAGGTGCAGCGTGGGAAAAGGGGAGACCTGTAACAAAAATAAGCAAATGATTAGTAGGATATACAAGGCTAACTACTCTCATAATATCTCACTAGTATTGTCTCAGTACCTGTTAAAGTTCATCCCCAACCGTATAGAACCTCTTTGTCTGGGAAGATAATTCTCTCACCGCAGGCAACAAAACATAAGCACCTATAAACCAAACACAGACCAGTTAGTACACCGTCCACTTTTCTCTTTCTGACAAATAATTAAGTGATATCCTCATACATACCCTATACCACACACCCTCAAAGCTAGAAGAAAAAAAGGTAACAGCTTGCTCCAGTAAAGGAAGGAGTTAAAGGACACTTCGTGAGGAATCAGGAAGTTCTGTCCAAAATGCTGCAAACAATCCCGGCATGAATCACTCCTTCTGGAACTTTAGACGGAATACAGGAAGACAGCACTCTGGAGAGTTACTCCAATGTCACGACTGAAATGCAACGAAGAAAACACAAGAAAAGAAAAAGCGGTACCTCCCAGGAATGATTCAGGCGCAGGATACCATGGAGTTCCAAAACCTCCTTTCCCTCTTTGACTCAAAGGGAAAGAGGGAAGCAGACCAACAGTCGATAATCCAGGGGATGGGTAGGAGTCAGTATTATTCCAGAGGCATCTCCCTCCAAGCCTCAACGTTGTTCCCGCTGCAGCCGCGGGCGGAAAAAAGAAAACGTTCTAAATGTTCAGCGCTCATCCGAGCGCTAGTGGCAGAAGCGAACACACACCTTCCCCTCGATCTCTGCAGCAGACTGGAAAGCGGGAAATAGAACATTCGGCGCCTATGACAGAGAGCGCCAGATCCGGCGGTAACAGCGGGACATCAGCAAAGCAGCCGCTCTGCGTTTGATAATTTTCCGAGTCAACTGGAATCACGTACAACGCTCCCTGCATTGTACGTGGTATTTCATCCCTCCCAGAAGGACGGCCTTCTGGGAGATGTAGTCCTGCCAGCGCTGTCGTTTTACACTGAGGTAGGCGCTCCGATGGAGCAATGCCTGACAGAACGTCCTCCTCCCCCGCGCCTCCTAGATACAGGTTTCCCAGGATTGCGGGAATGGAACAGTCGCACCGCACTAGGGGCGTGGACGCCGACACACGGCTCCCAGGAATCGTCCTCGGACGGATACCCCTTCCAGGACACCAGGTACCATAGGCGGCCCTGGCGGTACCGGGAATCCAGAATGCGTCGCACTTCGTACTCCAGCTGTCCGTCCCTCATCACAGGAGGCGCCGCCCTGCACCGCGCACACTTCGCCGGTTTGAGCAGACCACAATGAAACACCGGGTGTATCCTCAAAGATGCTGGTAAGCGCAGTTTGTATGCCACAAGGTTGATCCTGCGAACAATGGTGTACGGGCCAATAAACCTAGGGTGAAAGATGCTGCGGTATCGGAAGCGGATGTTCCTAGTAGAGAGCCATACCCTATCACCCACCTGATACGAAGGTCCATCTTGTCGATGGCGATCAGCCCATTTCTTATAGGTCCGCTTGGCACGGTCAAGATGTGTTTGTATTCGTCGGTGTATCAGCATGAGAGACTCCACCTGCGCCATTACAGTAGGATGGTTCCGTACTTCACTTGGTATAACGAGAGGCAGAGTGGTGGCATGGAACCCTGTGTTTGCTCTGAACGGTGTTTCCCCAATAGAGCTGTGCCAAGCATTGTTATAGGATAGTTCGGCCAACCATAACAGGGACACCCAGGAATCGGTTGCGTCCTTTGAATAACACCGCAGGTATGTCTTTAGGGTTTGATTCAGCCGCTCTGTTTGACCATCGGTTTGCGGATGGAAGCTGGTGGATAGAGCGGCTTCCACCTGGAGAGCCTTACACCACATCCGCCAGAATCTGGCAACGAACTGAGGCCCTCGATCAGATATAATGACCCTCGGGAGGCCGTGTAGACGCACTACCTGCGTCAAAAGTAGACGTGCTGTCTGTCCCGCAGTGGGTAGATTCCTACACGGGATAAAGTGACCCATTTTAGTAAGGCTGTCTACGACAACCAAAATCGCATCAAACCCTTGATCCATTGGTAAACCAAGGACAAAATCCAGACTGATCGTTTGCCAAGGTTGGGAAGGAGTAGGCAGAGGCATCAGTTTCCCCTTGGTTTTGCTGTGTTCCCCTTTTGCACGAGCACACGTTTCACACTGTGACACCCATTGTTCCACGTCTTTAGCCATCCCGTCCCACCAGAAATGTCGCTGAAGCAAGTGTAGCGTTTTCTTTTGTCCAGGATGACCCGCAAGTACTGCGTCATGACACCAATTGAAAGCCTTCAACCGGAGCGTGTGGGTAGGCAAGTACAGTTTGTTGTTGTGCAAGGGTACGCCATGCTTAAGGATCCGATGAGGGCTTTGGTCCACCCACCGCCGCCATTAATCCGGGGACCGGTTGGTCGTGACTTGTTCGAGGAAATGTTCCACAGTGACCACACACAGGACCTTCTCAGGGTTCACGATTGCCTCCGGACGGTCTTGTCGGGGCACAGTACCCTCTCCTTGCCTGGACAGGGAGTCCGCTTTTTTGTTATCTGATCCAGGACGGAAGGTGATCAAGAAATCGTATTCCGCGAAGAACAGCATCCACCGCATTTGTCTCTGTGAGAGGTGTCTGGCTGTCTTCATGAACTGAAGATTTCGGTGGTCCGAGTATACTGTGATGGGATGATGGGCCCCCACAAGTAATGTCTCCACTCTTGGAAGGCCTTCTTAATGGCCAATAGTTCTTTTTCGGCCACAGTGTAATTGGTCTCGGCAGAGCTCAGCTTCTTAGAAAGGAACGCCACCGGATGCAGCTGCCCTGTGTGTTTATCTCTTTGTGACAACACGGCTCCGACCGCCACCTCAGAGGCGTCTGCTTCTACCACGAAAGGTATGTCGACCTGTGGGTGTCGCAGGATGGGTGCGGTACAAAAGGCCTTTTTCAGTTGGGTAAAAGCCTCCATGGCTTTGGAGGTCCAATGAAAAGACGTTCCTTTGCTCAACAACCTAGTTACTGGAGCGGCCAACTGTGAAAAATGAGAGATGAACCTCCGATAGTAGTTGGAGAAACCTAAAAAGCATTGCACCTCTCTCACACTCTTGGGAACCGGCCAATCCTGAACCGCCTCCACTTTTCTTTCAGCCATTCTTAACCCCTGAGGACTCAAAACGACCCCCAAAAACTCGACCTCAACCACGCTGAACTCACACTTGCTTAGCTTGCAAAACAAGCTGTGTTCTTGCAGTCTTTTGAGGATCAGGATGACATGTCTGGTATGTTGTTCCGGCGAGACTGAATAGATCAGAATGTCATCGATGTACACGATCACGATTCGATCTATGTAGTCCTTGAGCACGTCATTGAGGAAGTACTGGAATGCCGCCGGGGCGTTACACAGCCCGAACGGCATAACCAAGTATTCAAACAACCCGTACCGTGTTTTAAATGCGGTCTTCCACTCATCCCCCTCGCGAATGCGTACTAAGTGATAGGCCCCCTTAAATCAAGTCTGGTGTAGATGTTGGCCTCCCTCACCTGATCCAGCAATACGGGGATGAGCGGCAACGGATAGCGGTTTCTCACCGTGTTCTTATTCAATGACCGATAATCGATACAAGTCCTTAACTCACCGTTGGCTTTCGCCGTGAAGAAAAGAGAGAGCGGCTGGGGAACGAGACGGGCGAATGAAGCCGATGGCACTATAATGTTCAAGGTATTCGCGCAAGTGTTTAGTCTCGGGTTCGGATAACGCATAGACTCTGCATGATGGAATACTGGCTCCAGCCACCAGGTCTATGCGACAATCATAGTCGCGATGAGGGGGTAAAATCTCGGCCTTGACCTCGCAAAACACCTCTCGGTAAATGGCATATTCTGGAGGTAACTCTGTCTCTTTCTCTGCTGCGGTGGCAACCTGATATATCCGGGCTAGGGACAAAGTGTGTGAACAGTTGTCTTTCATGCACATATCTAGGCATTCCGGTGATTGAAAGCGAACGGTTTTCAGTCTCCAATCCATGGTAGGGTTATGTTGCCACAACCATGGCATGCCCAAGAAGACCTCGTATTGAGGCGCCTCGATAATATTCAGCATGATATCCTCCACATGATCTTGGGGATCCCCTTTGAGAACCAGCTCGACCACTTCTGTGTGTTCTGTGATGGGACCTGACTTCAACGGGGTGCCGTCAACCGCTAACACCCTTTCAGGTTTGTGGCTAGGCACTCTGGCTAACCCCAATCGGTGTACCAAACCGCTATCTATGAAGTTCCCAGTGGCCCCAGAATCTATCATGGTCCATACCTGATGGTCTTGTTGTCCCGTCCTAAGGATCATGGACAGCACTATGTGGGACTCGGTGTTTTTTACCTCAGTAACAGCTAATGACGGCAATCTCCATTCCTTCTCTGCTGGTTCCCCTCTGGGATACTCTGTCTCGACAGAGTCTCCAGCACTGGTGGACCCAAACTCCACGGTTGCCACTCTTTTGTTGGAATAATACGTATTCCTTTTCTTGGGTTTCAGGGGACAATCCCTCACATAGTGCCCCTTCTTCCCACAATACATACAGAGGCCTTGCGCCCGGCGTCTCTCTCTCTCCGTTTTAGATAACGGGGGTCTAAGAGCCCCCACATCCATCGGTTCTGGCCCTGGTTCCAACGAGGGATGAGAGGAACGATTTTCATACCCCATCCCCACCACGGCTCTCTCGCCTCTTCTCCGGTCCCCTCCCCGCTCAGCCAATCTATGGTCTAACCGCATAGTGAGATTTATCAAATCGGTGCATGTGGTGGGCTGCGGATCGATACGTGCTAACACATCCTTCATCTCGTCCCTTAACCCTTGATAGTAGAGCGACATTCTTTTCTCCTCTGGCCAGGCTGTTTCTGCCACCAGGCGGTTAAAGGCCGTCATATAGGAGACTAGGTCCTTATTACCCTGACGGAGTTCCAGCAGCTCTCTATCCGCGCTAAAGGTGGTAGCCCGGCGATCGAATACCCTCTCGAATTCCCTCCGAAAGGCAGTCCAATCCGAAAGCAACGGATCGTTGTTCCTGACCAAAGGAACTGCCCAATTGGCGGCATCCCCTGTCAGATACGAGATGGCAAAAGCCACCCTAGAAAGATTATTGGGGAAAGAGGCAGGTTTACAAGAAAAATACAATGCTATTTGGGTCAGAAATGTTTGTATCCTTAACGGATCGCCCGAGTACCTCTCAGGACTAGCCAAAGGAATGGGCGGCGGAACCGTCACCTGTATCTGAGGGGTGGCTGATGACACATCGAATGGATTCCTTAACTGTCTATCCACTCTCTCTCTCAAAGCCGCAGTCTCAGCTCGAGAAGCTGCCAATTCCTGCTGTACCACTACCAAAGCTTGTAATACTTCATCTAAAGACGCCATCTTTGGGACTGGCCCAGACCGGGAGGAGTAATATTCGTGGGTACGTGATTCTGTCACGACACAGAACTCCTCAGGATCTGGGCGACGCTCAAAGGGGTCCACCTCCTGACATCCCCAAACTCTGATTTAAATGATACCCAGAGTATTGAGGCGATCAAGCGAGGGATAGGGATAGGGTAGGTGCAGCGTGGGAAAAGGGGAGACCTGTAACAAAAATAAGCAAATGATTAGTAGGATATACAAGGCTAACTACTCTCATAATATCTCACTAGTATTGTCTCAGTACCTGTTAAAGTTCATCCCCAACTGTATAGAACCTCTTTGTCTGGGAAGATAATTCTCTCACCGCAGGCAACAAAACATAAGCACCTATAAACCAAACACAGACCAGTTAGTACACCGTCCACTTTTCTCTTTCTGACAAATAATTAAGTGATATCCTCATACATACCCTATACCACACACCCTCAAAGCTAGAAGAAAAAAAGGTAACAGCCTGCTCCAGTAAAGGAAGGAGTTAAAGGACACTTCGTGAGGAATCAGGAAGTTCTGTCCAAAATGCTGCAAACAATCCCGGCATGAATCACTCCTTCTGGAACTTTAGACGGAATACAGGAAGACAGCACTCAGGAGAGTTACTCCAATGTCACGACTGAAATGCAACGAAGAAAACACAAGAAAAGAAAAAGCGGTACCTCCCAGGAATGATTCAGGCGCAGGATACCATGGAGTTCCAAAACCTCCTTTCCCTCTTTGACTCAAAGGGAAAGAGGAAAGCAGACCAACAGTCGATAATCCAGGGGATGGGTAGGAGTCAGTACTATTCCAGAGGCATCTCCCTCCAAGCCTCAACGTTGTTCCCGCTGCAGCCGCGGGCGGAAAAAAGAAAACGTTCTAAATGTTCAGCGCTCATCCGAGCGCTAGTGGCAGAAGCGAACACACACCTTCCCCTCGATCTCTGCAGCAGACTGGAAAGCGGGAAATAGAACATTCGGCGCCTCGGACAGAGAGCGCCAGATCCGGCGGTAACAGCGGGACCTCAGCAGAGCAGCCGCTCTGCGTTTGATAATTTTCCGAGTCAACTGGAATCACGTACAACGCTCCCTGCGTTGTACGTGAGTGTCATCCCTCCCAGAAGGACGGCCTTCTGGGAGATGTAGTCCTGCCAGCGCTGTCGTTTTACACTGAGGTAGGCGCTCCGATGGAGCAATGCC
>CAWUFW010023854.1:0-68736 GCA_963921515.1 Calotriton arnoldi | reverse complement strand
TTGTTAGATTTGGGGGTCTCTAGTTGGCAGAGGTAGGTACCTTTGACCAAATAGGGACCCTTGCGTCTAGTCAGGGTAAGTGGGTACACTCCCAAAATAACCCCTGCTCACCCCCTTGGTAGCTTGGGACGAGCAGGCAGGCTTATCTCAGAGGCAGTGTGTAAAGCATTTGTGAACACATACAGTAATATAGTGACAACACTACAAAGGGACGCCACACAGGTTGTATTATAAAAATAAGTATCTTTTATATAGATTTAACACAAGACCACAAGCGACAAAAAGAATCCACAATACTGTACTTAAAAATGGTAGAAATAGCTTAGTTCTCTTAAGATGGTAAATGCGACACTTTGTGTTCAATGTACCTTTGGGTGCGTAACGCTATACAACAAAAGAGTTGCAGGGAAGGTGATGCGTCGGTTCCTTACACGCAAGAACGGTGATGTGTCGGTTCCTTGCTTCAGGGGAGGTGATGCGTCGGTTCCCTACTGCTGCGTAGGGGACGGTGATGCATCGGTTCCTTACCGGAGAAGAGGTGATGCGTCGGCTCTTCACCGCGTGGGGAGGTGATGCGTCGGTTTCTTACTGCGCTTCTGTGGCGATGCGTCTAGCAAGGCGCGATGCGATGACGATCCGGTGCAATGAGACCAAATGGCGTCTTCTTGATGTTGCGACAACGAAGGGGTGATGCGTGCACGCCCGACGGCCGTGTGGTGACTCAGTGAATCTTCTGAGCCGCGACAGGCCCTGCGACACGCTTCTCTGGTGATGAGACGGCGTCTGCTGCGACGGCGACCCTCTTCTCCAGGGATGCGAGGCGCCTCGGTGATGCGATGCGACAGCAGCAGCGGCGGCACGCTTCCTCAGCGATGCGACGACAGCTGCTGCGGCAGCGACACGCTTCTCCAGTGATGCAACGGCATCTGCTGCAACGGCGACACTCTTCTCCGGTGATGCGAGGTGCTTCGGTTGATGCGATGGCGACAGCGGCAGCGGCGGCACGCTTTCTCGGCGATGCGACAACTGCTGCGGCGGCGACACGCTTCTTCGTCTTGAGTCGCGCTTCCAGCTCCCAGCGACACACAGTCTCTCAGAAGGCCCAGCTCAACAGCAGGCACTTCAATTCCCAGCAAGGGAAGGCAGGGAGAAGCTGGTTGGTGAAGTCTTGTATCCCTGAGACTTCAGGCAGGAGGCAAGCTCTAGTTCAAGCCCTTGGAGATCTTCTTACAAGTTGATGAAAGTAGCACAAAGTCCTTTCTCCTTTCTTTGGCAGTCAGGCAACCACTGCAGGCCAATCCCCCAAACAGCACTCAGCTTAGGGATAGTCTCCTCCTCAGTTTCTCTGGTTCCTCTCCTCAGCAAATGTTCTTCTTGTTTCCCAAAAGTGATCTAAAGTTCTGGGGTTTGGGTCCCCTCTTTTATACTCATTTTCCCTTTGTTCTCTGAAGGCAGAGAGGCCTTTGCCTAGTCCAAACCAGTTCTGGTCAGTCCTGGAGCACTTTGTTGACAAGACTCCTTCTTTCCTTTCACAGTGTAGGCCAGGACATCAGACGCACCACAGGAGGTGGAGCCAGCATTGTGGAGGGAAGGCACAGCCCTATTCAGGTCTCAGGTGCAACTCCTCCCACCACTCTACATGGAGATCTCTCTATTCAGCCCTGTGCTGACTCACCCTGTCTCCTGGAATCCCCCAGCCCCTGTCACTCAAACTCCAGACAAGGAATACACAACCTAGCAGAGGCAGGCTTGGATAGTTAGGCAAGAAAATACCTACTTTCTAAAAGTGGTATTTTCAAACACAGAATGTTAAAACCAACTTCACTAAAAGATGTATTTTATCATTCTGAGTTCAGGCATACTAAATTCGTGTTTCTACCATGTTCCCTGGGTCAGTTAGGATTATAAGATGTTATAATCAAACTGCCCATTCTGGCCTATGGGGAACAGGTAGCCTTGCAATAGTGAAAAACGAAATAGGCTGTAATTCACTATTAGGACATGCCACACACACCAGGGCATGTCCTACCTTACACATACAATGCACCCTGCCCTAGGGCCTACCTTAGGGGTGAGTAATATGCAGGAAAGTGAAGGTTTGGAGACTGGTAAGTGGGTGCACTTACCAAGTTGACATGGCAGTACCAGACTGCCCACAGGCTCTGCAATGGCAGGCCTGAGACACACTTTACAAGCTGCTCCTGTGGGTGGCAGAACCAGTGCTGCAAGCCCACCAGCAGCATTTGAGTCACAAGCCCTGGGCACAACCAGTGCACTGTACTAGGGTCTGACAGTGAATCAAACCAGCCAATTATGGAGTCACTAATCCATACATCAATTTATAACAGAGAGCATATGCACTTTAGCACTGATCAGCAGTGGTAAAGTGCCCAGAGTCATAAAACCAACAAAAACAGGTCAGAAAAAGTACAGGAGGAAGGGAAAAAGTTCAGGGATGAGCCTGCAAAAAGGGCCAAGTCCAACACAACCCCCTTCCAGCCAAAACGCAGGGTAGACCAATCACTACCTTGATGGGCTTCCCTGCTTTGGGCGATAGAACCTGGACCCTGGCCCACAACAGCAGGGGCATACTCCAGTTCTACGCCAATCTGAACCTATTGGAATCCCTCTGTCCATACTCTCAGGGCCCACCAAGCTAATCCATGGGGAACCCTTCTCCTCACCTGTGGACATCACCTGTGCAGCACCTAACCTTAACTTGCTCACAGGTGTGTCCCAACAGACAGACAGCAAGTCAGCCACAGTGGCCACTGACAGTGGTCAGGGATGAGACCCAGGACTTATGCCTCTCAGGGCTCTCAAACCTCTGTGGCATCAGAGAGCGGGGGGCAGTAGCCCCAGGTGCTTGGCACCCTTTGTCCATTCTCCCTCCTGTCAGGTCAGGTATGACATCCTGGCGCTGACCCGCCAGCCCCAGGCCGATACCCGGTGGCTGGACAGGAGACTGGGGGAGGCTTTCCCACACCCGGTCCTCCTCCTCCTTGTTGGGGCTCTGTACCCTCCCACCTGGAGTGGTACCCCCTTCCAGAATTGCCAGGGCACATGTGGCAGGTGTCCTGCACAATTCGCCCCCCAGTTCAGGGGTTCTATCCTGCAACTGGGCGTCCAGGTCAGGGGGGACACTCTGAACCTGGTCCTCCAATCTAGGGTCTAAACCCTCCAGTTGAACCGGGGTCAGAGGCGAGGACTCCCTCCCTCTTCACCCCCTTCCAGAGTACTGCCCCCTCCCATCAGGAGCGGTACCCCCAGAAGACAAACCGGTCAGGACACTGTTTACATTTGTCCCCACCCTCCAGGTCAGACAACATCTGTACCTCGCTTCTCAACCCAGGGACCAAACCCTGCGGTTGAACACTTGCCCGGCGCACCAGGACTTCATTGGGAGCACCTATGCCCCCCCGAGGGTGACACACAACTCATGTGTCGTGTGACAGTCTGCCTGGCGCAGATCTCCCGACCCCTGTCCATCTGACAGCGCGTGAAGATCCCCCAGGACAGAAGTGGTGTCACCATGGTCATTCACCGGTGACTCAGACCTTCTGGCTGGCCCCTGACCCACTGGTTCTTCCACTGGGGACTCTCTCCCCCTCTCACCCCTCACTCTGGACTTCTGCACCCTCCACTTAGGAGTGGCACTGCCAGACACCAGAACTGATGGAGGCCTGCTTACAGACACTCCCAGTTCCCCAGACACTAGGGGATCCCCTTAAACGGGCAGCCCATCAGGACAGCCTAGGCTTCCTACCTGGTGTTCCCTTAAAGAACCATCCAGGCCCTGAGACTGGGTTTCGGGCACTTTGGGATACGCAGCCCCACACTCACTCCTTCTCCGCAGAGACAGGAAGTGAGCCCCTACACCACTCCCACTACCACGGGACCTAGCTGGGCTACACTGAACCTCTCCCACCACTCTGGGTTGGAAGACATCTGAGCCACTCCTCTTAGGGTCACTCCCCAATGCCTCTTCAGACCCTCTGGAATCCACCAAAAGGTCTGCCTCCATTGTGAGCTCCCTGGGGTCAGAGAACTCACACTCCACCAGGTGTTGGCATAGCTCTGGAACATAGGGACTTACAATATGCTCTCCCTCAATTGGATCACACAGACCCACCAAACTATCCTTCACCTCACCATCCAGTGCCTTGCACACGTACCCCACACCACTCTCATGAGACTGGCAAGACAGTATTGACTGTCTCTGTCACTCAACCCAAACTCTTCTGGGCGGTCTTCACGCTCACACACCAGGACTTCAGCCATGGGGGAACCCCTCTCCCTGCACCTCTCATCTAGAGTCAGTAGAGTGTCCCTCCCACCACTAGGACTATGAACCCCTGTGCCAGTTCCCCAATCCACCTCAGGGACACTGCGCACCACTGGAGCTACCTCATATCCTTGAACCTCCTGGTGTATATTAACCCCCTCCAAGTCAGGTGCCACATCTCTGGGTGTGTGTACTACCCCCTCAGCACTAGATAACTTAATATTGCTGCCACCATCTGAGCTGGATCCCACCTCCAACTCAGCAAAGCTCACTTCCTGAGCTACACACATTTCCTTTTGCTGGGCTGAGGCACTCATGGCCTCAAGCCTCTCGAGCTCCAAATCAAGCTCCCTCATTCTCAACTCATGCTCCATTTGCATCCTCTTTTCCTCTAGGGTCAATTTCCTAGTTTGCAACTCAAATTCTAACTGCCCATTCAACTTGACCTTGGTCAGCTCCATCTCATGCATCCTACTCTTCTCCCTGTCCTCCAGCTCTTCTGGGGACAGGCCCTTGGCAGAAACACTGCTACCTGCTGGGGAAGCTACTCTCCTCTCCCCTGGACCCACTGGCCCTTCCAGCTGCTCATCTGCATTCTCAGCCCCCTCCTCATTCTCAGGGGTATTCCTTGCTTCGACCCAGGCCCTCAGCGCCTTTTGGAACTCATCCTTCTTGGAGAGACCGGTCATAGCAACTTTAAATCTCCTGCAGAAGTGCTTTAGCTGTTTTACATTGTAGCATTCTAGTTTCTCCTTTTCCCAATCAAAATCAACAGATGCTATGGATGCTGCTTTATCCATTATGGTTAAACTTGGCAGTTCTTGGCAAAAATAGAAAATCCCAGGAAAAACAATCTACCAAAAGTATGTGGTTGCGTTTTGGTCTGCACTCACTAGTAGTGTTCACCAATCACTGTATATGAGTCACAAATGCAAGTCCAGAATCCTCACCGCTGACCACCAATGTTAGATTTGGGGATCTCTAGTTGGCAGAGGTAGGTACCTTTGACCAAATAGGGACCCTTGCGTCTAGTCAGGGTAAGGGGGTACACTCCCAAAATAACCCCTGCTCACCCCCTTGGTAGCTTGGCACGAGCAGGCAGGCTTATCTCAGAGGCAGTGTGTAAAGCATTTGTGAACACATACAGTAATATAGTGACAACACTACAAAGGGATGCCACACAGGTTGTATTATAAAAATAAGTATCTTTTATATAGATTTAATACAAGACCACAAGCGACAAAAAGAATCCACAATACTGTACTTAAAAATGGTAGAAATAGCTTAGTTCTCTTAAGATGGTAAATGCGACACTTTGCATTCAATGTACCTTTGGGTGCGTAACGCTATACAACAAAAGAGTTGCAGGGAAGGTGATGCGTCGGTTCCTTACACACAAGAACGGTGATGTGTCGGTTCGTTGCTTCGGGGGAGGTGATGCGTCGGTTCCCTACTGCTGCGTAGGGGACGGTGATGCATCGGTTCCTTACCGGAGAGGAGGTGATGCGTCGGTTCTTCACCGCGTGGGGAGGTGATGCGTCGGTTTCTTACTGCGCTTCTGTGGCGATGCGTCTAGCAACGCCGCGATGACGATCCGGTGCAATGAGACCAAATTGCGTCTTCTTGGTGTTGCGACAACAAAGGGGTGATGCGTGCACGCCCGATGGCCGTGCGGCGACTCAGTGAATCTTCTGAGCCGTGACAGGCCCTGCGACACGCTTCTCTGGTGATGAGACGGCGTCTGCTGCGATGGCGACCCTCTTCTCCAGGGATGCGGGGCGCCTCGGTGATGCGATGCGACAGCGGCGGCACGCTTCCTCAGCGATGCGACGACAGCTGCTGCGGCAGCGACACGCTTCTCCAGTGATACGACGGCGTCTGCTGCGATGGCGACACTCTTCTCCGGTGATGCGAGGTGCTTCGGTTGGTGCGATGGCGACAGCGGCGGCACGCTTTCTCGGCGATGCGACGACAACTGCTGCGGCGGCGACACGCTTCTTCGTCTTGAGTCGCGCTTCCAGCTCCCAGCGACACGCAGTCTCTCAGAAGGCCCAGCTCAACAGCAGGCACTTCAATTCCCAGCAAGGGAAGGCAGGGAGAAGCTGGTTGGTGAAGTCTTGTATCCCTGAGACTTCAGGCAGGAGGCAAGCTCTAGTTCAAGCCCTTGGAGATCTTCTTACAAGTTGATGAAAGTAGCACAAAGTCCTTTCTCCTTTCTTTGGCAGTCAGGCAACCACTGCAGGCCAATCCCCCAAACAGCACTCAGCTTAGGGATAGTCTCCTCCTCAGTTTCTCTGGTTCCTCTCCTCAGCAAAGGTTCTTCTTGTTTCCCAAAAGTGATCTAAAGTTCTGGGGTTTGGGTCCCCTCTTTTATACTCATTTTCCCTTTGTTCTCTGAAGGCAAAGAGGCCTTTGCCTAGTCCAAACCAGTTCTGGTCAGTCCTGGAGCACTTTGTTGACAAGACTCCTTCTTTCCTTTCACAGTGTAGGCCAGGGACATCAGACGCACCACAGGAGGTGGAGCCAGCATTGTGGAGGGAAGGCACAGCCCTATTCAGGTCCCAGGTGCAACTCCTCCCACCACTCTACATGGAGATCTCTCTATTCAGCCCTGTGCTGACTCACCCTGTCTCCTGGAATCCCCCAGCCCCTGTCACTCAAACTCCAGATAAGGAATACACAACCTAGCAGAGGCAGGCTTGGATAGTTAGGCAAGAAAATACCTACTTTCTAAAAGTGGTATTTTCAAACACAGAATGTTAAAACCAACTTCACTAAAAGATGTATTTTATCATTCTGAGTTCAGGCATACTAAATTCGTTTTTCTACCATGTTCCCTTTGTCAGTTAGGATTATAAGATGTTATAATCAAACTGCCTATTCTGGCATATGGGGAACAGGTAGCCTTGCAATAGTGAAAAATGAAAATGGCTGTAATTCACTATTAGGACATGCCACACACACCAGGGCATGTCCTACCTTACACATACAATGCACCCTGCCCTAGGGCCTACCTTAGGGGTGACTAATATGCAGGAAAGGGAAGGTTTGGAGACTGGTAAGTGGGTGCACTTACCAAGTCGACATGGCAGTACCAGACTGCCCACAGGCTCTGCAATGGCAGGCCTGAGACACACTTTACAAGCTGCTCCTGTGGGTGGCACAACCAGTGCTGCAAGCCCACCAGCAGCATTTGAGTCACAAGCCCTGGGCACAACCAGTGCACTGTACTAGGGTCTGACAGTAAATCAAACCAGCCAATTATGGAGTCACTAATCCATACATCAATTTATAACAGAGAGCATATGCACTTTAGCACTGATCAGCAGTGGTAAAGTGCCCAGAGTCATAAAACCAATAAAAACAGGTCAGAAAAAGTACAGGAGGAAGGCAAAAAGTTCAGGGATGACCCTGCAAAAAGGGCCAAGTCCAACACTCCTCCATGTATTTGTGTATAGTACACTCCTGACCTGTCCACTACTGACATACACACCACTTCACTATCATGTCACCTATCCCCTTGAGTTGCCAGTGTGTGAGCCCCCCCACCACTTCATGTGTTACACTGTGCTTTGTGGTGCTGATCTGTGCACAGGACCAATGTGCCACTCAGGACAGTTTCACATATATTGTTATGTGTGATTTTCTTGTACTGGTTTGCAGTCATGGTTGCTCATGTGCAGTGCAACTGATTATGCTGCACAGTCCTCTGTTCATGTTGTTTGCACCTGGGTGTCCTTGAGTTGTGCATCTGTGAGTGTTGGGTTAGCTGTATGTGTGTTTGGTGAGGTACTGCTACCCTTCCAGAGTGTGATGTTGTCTGTGTGCTGTGCTGATTTGTGTTGTGGGAGTACATGGTGTGACACTGAGATGTGTGTGCTACTGATTTGGTTGGTATGCACACACTGCTTGGCCTGCATGCAGTGCTGTCAGTGTATGTTGCCTTGTACTTGCCTGGTGTGCATCCCCTGATGTCCAGCTGAGTTTGCAATGTGATGTATTGGCATGTGCATCTGTTGTGTTTTTGTTGTGGATGTATGCAGTGTTTGGGCTGTGTTGGCTCTTTCTGCTGACAGATGCTCTGTGTGTGATGTTCTATTTGCATTACATTGTGTGTGAGTTGTTTGTGCATTGTGAAACATTCAGATGTGTGTTGCAGGTGTAGTGTAGATTACTTGTGTGTGTGTCACATGCAGCAAGTTATATTCTGGTTGCTGGCCTTGTTTTGAGTGCACACTAGTGCTATGTCCTCCTATCTTTGACCTGTCACTTGTCAGGATTGTGCATGTGCATGCATGTGGTACACTATGACACCATGTTGACTTGATGGGTGGTGTGGTGTGTCTGTCTGTGTTAGCTTATTGTCCCATTGATCCTAGTTTGTGTTCCTGATTGTTTTGAGATGATGCACTTCTTGTTTGTGTTGGGGTATGGTGTCTGTGCATTGGTCCTGAGTGACAATGTTGTGTACTCCTGTTCTGTCTAGGGACACATTGCCTTTCCACTGTTTGGCTGCACATGTCTGGGCTTGTTGGACTTCTGTGGATGTTGATGGTGAGCTTTGTGTTTGACTGTTGTTTTTGTGTCACCATTGGTTCAGGCATCCCTGAGTGTGAGTGTGATGTTTGTGGATGCATCACAGGGTGTGTGGTTGGTTGTCAGTGAACTCACAGGACCTTATTTGCACCATTATGTGTGTTTCTCACAGGTGTGGAGTGTTGCAGGTGTGAGGTGGGTAGGTGAGGGGCATGTGTGGAGGTCCTACTTGTGTTTGACAGTCAGGGAGTGTGACAATGAGCCATGTGTGTTTTGCTGATGACATACACATGTCAAGTAAATTGACACAGATGTGTGGCTGGTCACTGTATGATTTCAGACACTTCCTATCATTCCTGTGCCTATGCATGGCTTGCCTTGCTGTCTCCCTGAGTTGTTGCACAGAGGTCACTGCGGTTTAATTTCACTCAATGTGCCAGCCATCTCTGATTTGATAGCCTAAGGGTGGTGTGAAATGTTCCTTCTCTTGCATGTGATGTACACATGCTTTGTGGCTTGCTCCATGACTTTCCAGCACTATCCACCTCACTTTTGCCTAGCCCATTTATTGTCCTACATTGATGCTGACATCCGGTATGTGTATGTGGCTGTGTGTCAGTGTGGGGTGTGTCTGGGTGACTTGACAGGCAGTGTGTACAGTTGAGTGGTTGTTCATATGCAGTGTGAGTGTTCATTTTGTGATAGGACTCAGTTTGCTTGACATGAGTGGGGGGTAGGTGTGAGGAGGAGGAATGCCCTGCCCCAGAGCTTTTGTGCAGGGTGTTCCTCTTCTCCCCCACCTTCTGAGACAGGCTCCCTGGTTGTTTGGTGTGTGTGGTGCAGGGTCTGGGTACACCTGGCTGGTTAATTGTGCAGGGGGGGCACAGGAGGAGCACACAGCATGTCCCCTAATGGGTATGGGGGGCATAGTGTGTGAAGGGTGAAGGTGAGGCCCTATGATCTTTGTGGACTGCCCATGCCTGGCGCTGGCCCTGCCTACTACATTGTGCGCATGTTTTCCCGCGTCTGCACCGCTGCGGTGACGTGACCGGGACATTGCTGTGATTTCGTGTTTGATGGATGGCCCGGATGCGGAGGGGTGATTTAGTGACAGGTAGGACATGTGTGGGTACACTTGGGGATGTGTTCCTGTCCCCACCAGAGTGTCTGATGTGGACAGGAACAGTATGTCAGCCCAGTAGTTGTGTGTTGTGGTTGTGTGCGGAGTTGTGTGATTGCGTACCTGCGGCGTTGTCCGCGACGGGCCATTATTTGCTGGTAGTGGAGCAGGTACAGCACCGGAAAGGCGTGTAGAGCTGGATCCATTGCGGTCGGGACCGGGTGGAGGGGACCGGGAGTCTGGTTTCGCGCTCCGCTGTCGTGCTTCCGCCATCTCTGGTTGGGTGGTTTTTCCGCTGCGGTGTGACGGGCTGTTTGGGGCATCGTGATTTGTACGGCGGACGGGATGTCATTCCGCACGGCGGTGGGTCTCTATTGGCTCACACCGCCGCGGGGGCTGGCGCATTTTTATGGCGGTTCACGTCGCACCGCCGCGGACGGGAAATGAGCTATGTTTGCCCATCGTAATATGGCGGGCGTGAGGACCGCTGCTGGCGTGCGGAAAATGACATTTTCCACCACCGCCAGCACCGCGGAGGTGCCTCCGCCCGCCATCCTAATAAGGCCCCGTAGTATACTTCATCCCCACCCCTTTCAGTTCATGCCTTTAGAATGTTGCAGCTGTATGTTCTGTGCCTCAGGGAACAATTAGGGCAATTTCTAAGGGATGTTCACAAAGTATGGTACCTGGATTAATATGTACATTAAATGTGTATTTGCTAATTAACATACTTTAAATTTCCCATACTGAATTCAAGTGACACTTGCACAATCTCCAGGTACCGTCGCTTTGTGTTGTGTGCATCCTTCTTTGAAATTAATATGGATACTTGGCCTCTTGTGTTATCCAGCCTTGTGGAATATGTGGTGATTACTTTCACAACTCCTTGGACATTTCCTCGCATTCTTCTGTCATATACAGCTTGTCGTCTAGCGGATGATATATCTATTTCCGGTTCACATCATTTCACTCAGTTCCTCTTGGCATTGGTGAATTGTACACTGCAATGACTGTTACTGTTGGGGCATTACATAGCCAGAGGGCCCCTGGTCTCTTGGAAGGTGGTTGGTGGAGCAGGGTCATCCCTCTGAAAGTGCTAGTTAAGGCGCCTTCAAATCCCGCTTTGCAGGCGTGCATTCCAAGGACTGTTGCTGTTGAGGGACTACATACCCCAGAGTGCCCATGGGTTCTTGTGGTTGGTGGATGGGCTACATCCTTTGCTGTTTCAAGATACTTGGGCAACTGTTGCTGGGCTAAAAACTGGCTCTCTAACTGACACAATTCCTCCTCTAATGCCTCGACCTCTCTCCTATAGTCCTTGTTTTTCCTGGCTATGATGCTGATTAGCTTCCCCCTCATAAATCTCGTAAAGGCATCCCCTGTAGACAGGGGGGCTGCACCTACATTTATCCTCATGAATTTGTCAGTTTCCACTCTTAAGCACTCAATGACGGCTTGATCGAATAGCATGGTCCTGTCTAAGGTCCAACTTTTTGATTCTTGCCTAGCATCCGGTTTCATTTTGAGAATAACTATTGCATGGTCAAAAAGGTGAGCTGTTACATGCTTAACCTCCTTGATGTCTTCACTTATACCTTGTTCTACTAATATAAAGTCTAGCCTGGAGGAGAGCCGTATTATTTGTTATGACAAGCATATTTCTCGGTCCTTCCCTCTATATGTCTCACAAGCCTAGATGATTCATCATGTTTTTTAAATATACCTTCATTATGGGATACGTTTTGGCCCTGCTATTATTTGACCTATCTAGGTTATTATCCATTATGGTGACAAAGTCTCCAGCCATAATGTTTGGGGCGGAGAAAGTCAATAGTTTTTGGAAAACTGCCTGAAGGGGATCAATATCCTCTACACTGGGCCCATAGTATCCGACCAAGGCATATTTTTTACTATACAATTGTAAGCTAGCAATTACCCATCTTCCCATTGTTTCCATCTCACTCTCTACTATAGTTGCCTCAAGTAGTTGTTTTATCAGGATTGCCACCCATTTCACATCACAGTTCTGGTTGGTGCATACCACTTGTCGAACCCAATTCTGCTTGCAAAATAACTCCAGGCACTTCTTTCTGGTTAGATGGGTCTCTTGCAGAACTATGATTTTCGTCACTTATTCCTTTAGATATTGAATCAATCTAGCTCGTTAGCTGACCGTCCTGAGCCCATTCCCTTTCCAGGATAGAATTTGAACTGTTGCCACCATTACCTCGGTTCCAAGGTCTGCAAACCATCATTTTTAAAAAATAAAAAGTAAACAAGGCTGTATATTGTAAAGGTATCGAAAAATATTTCTGAGAACCCTTCTTTTTTCGCCTATGCTCCCCACTCAGTGTTCCCCTTACCCCTACCCTACTCTCCCCTCCCAGAGCACCCTCCCTTGCTGTCTCTTTGTTGATAAAAGCCCTTTGAGTGCTTGTTACGGGTTTTAAAAAACATGATCAGGTGAATAAAAAGAAAAAGGGGAAATATCAAGCAGACTGACTCCTAGTATCTCTAACCTTGCCCAATGTGTACTACTGTTCCTGTGGCGTATTTTCCCAGCTTACCACCTCAATCAACTTGTCTGCTTCGTTGTGATTCCTCAAGTTATGCATTTTGTTATTGTACATTACTCTTAATATGGCAGGGAATTTCAGTTGGGCTGTAGCACCGAGTTTCTTAAACTGCTCTATTCGTTTCCCCAACTCACACTGTCTGTTCAGGGTGGTGTGTGAGGGATTCGACCTGACATCGAATGTGAACCCACTTCCTTTCAGGGATTTCTGCTTCAGTGCTTTGGCCAAGATCTGCTCTTTAAAAGAGTATATCAGGAAGTTCACCAAAAGGCTTGCTCCTGCTGGGGTGTTTCCTAAATGGGTCCCTGTGTACTCATTGGATATCACTGGCGACTTCTGAGAGACCCTCTGCGTTAAGAAGGGCTACAATAAACTTTTAATATCCTCCCCTTCTGCCCCTTCTGGCACCTTCAGGACTCTTATGTTGTTTCTCCTTGCACTATTTTCTAGCGATTCAAGTTCATCCTGGAGCTCTCTCTCTCTGAGTTTTATTGCCATTATCTCCTCTCTATTTTTTTATGACTGCTGCTTCCAGTTCTGCCACTGTGTCCTCAAGAACATGTGTTCTTAAATCTAGCAAGTCTAGTTTTTCTGCCAGGCTTTCGCACATACCCCGAATCTCTCTCTGATTTGTTGAGGAGGTGGTAAACCTGTTTTTGACCTCTACTGCCAGAGACTGTAGCATTCTTTCAACTGGGTCCTCTCCCGGAGAATGATGACCCGAACTTGCAATTTCCAGGGAGGTAGCTTGAGCATCCCATTTCATTGCCAGTGCACAGTCTCCAGTCTCACTGCCCGCTCCAGCCTCTTCTGTAATTTCAACAAAGTTTCCCCGATCATTTACCTCCAACTTTACCTGTACTAAACCATCCATCCACAAACTTTTAAGCGAAGTATGCAAGTTTTCACCCTCTTTTGGTTTCTGGGAGAAGGGTCAGCTGGATGTACTGCTTTTTAAATTACTGACTTCACTCCTGCCAATACTACTGCCACCCACCTGTCCCTCCAACTCTCCCCCAGTAGCAGGTCTGGGCAAAACTTTAAAGAAAGTCCTCAAAGAAAGAGTTACTCCTTCCGGCTGGTGTTTCAGTGACCCACCCCTGTTCCTTAGATTGGGGGCTACTTTTAAGCTCACGTCTGTGCTAAGCATGAGCAAAGGGGTATTGCCCTGGCTCCCTCGATCTACCTCATTCACCCCACCGCTGCTTGCCATTACTCTAATTGGTTTTGTAGGCTCCTGTGCCTTTTTGTCGGTGCCCAGTGGGCCCGTAAATTGGAGCTTTGTTGCACTCCTCAGTGAGTATATATTCTTTTGCCCAACCCCCCCTTTGGAGTAATCTGCCGCACGCCAACCTTTTCTTGGACTGTCCTCCGCTCTGGGGGGGGGAGTCTTACTCCACTTGTTCTGAGGGCAATGTTCTCAAAGTCCGCGCCCGTGTCCTGCTTCCTCGCGACTCCCTGAGCAGACATCACTCCTGTGCTACCGCTACCTCCCTTCCCCCGGAGGGGAATCTGCACTGCTGCTTGACGCCCCTTTTGCACTTACTGCGTGGCCCGTAGCCAGCGCTCTCTGCTTCGGCCTTCCCTGACTCCGCTCACTGCCTTTGTCATATTTGTCTGTAGGAGGGTTCACAGGAGACACAGCCTCCGCACTTTATGCAGCGTCATATAAGAGCTAGCCACAAGTAAGATTTATACTTGAATCAGCCTACCTCACCCTACTTATGCTTCCCCATTGCAAGCACTCATGCGACCGGCTAACTAGCTGGCTGCCATGTTCTCCACCATCCTGTGTTTTTCCGGGAGTTGTTTGGAAAATGTTGATAACATCTTCCCAGGATTTTAGGGCCAGGGCCCCAGACGAACAAACGGCGGCATCATAGGTTTGCAGCTGGAAGTGAAAAGGTGAATGAGGATTATAAAAAAAGAAACTTGTGCAACTAAATTCCTGTTTTAGAGCGCTTTACTGCTTACAATATCAAAGCTTTGTCCTCTACTTCAGGAAGAGCCAGACATGGACTATTTGGGTATCTCTGAACTTAAAGCGTGCAGTCAAGGTATTTGCAATAGGCTTGTCTAATATACAAGTCCTTTTATTGATGTTCTCTCGGTACAGGTCCTTTTTGCTTGTACCTTTTTGCAACTATAATGTTAATCATACAGAGTGTTCTATTTTTTTTGAATGAACTGAAATTCTCGAAGATTATTTGTAATCGTAGGCCATCTTTCAGGACTGGTCTTTAAGTAGTTTTAGCAGGTCATTTAAACACAAGAATCAGTCAGATTTAACAGTAATTCTGATCATGAGAGTTCAAACTTTTTGTATGAGTGTTTCCCTTCAAATGTTACAAAGCAATGGGAGGATCTATTAGATAATCTTGTCACCCATAATTTGTGTAGTGCTTATGAGTTGGTTAATGAGAATTCAGTTCTCCCAACGTATGAGAGGGGGCTATGGGAGTAGTATTCACTACATATTTGTCTCCCTGAATTTTTGGGGTTGCCTCACATACTGCTCTCTTTTACCAAGTCGTTTAGTGAACATAATCCCATAGTAGTAGGGTTATCCGGTTTTATACCTTTTCATGCCTGTTATATTTGACAATTTATGAGTTTTACTTGGGATAATAGTTTGAGGATTAAATGGAATTTGATCAACCCTGAAAATTTCACAATTGACCTCTTTAGTATTTTGCTTAACTGAGGGCATTAGCAAATATAATTTACATAAGCCTTTCATAGTATTTGTGTTTCAGTTAGAGAGCTAGGTAGGAAGCACAAATGGTTTGACAGAGCATGCTCTAAAGCTTGCTCTGATTTACATTTGGCCCATAGACACTTTCTACATATTAAGAAGAAGTTGCTCTTTGTAGAAAATCTTATAAGAATGCTGTTGCTACGAGGAGCATAACAGTTAAAGAAAATGCTTGGGGAGAACTTCGGACAGCTAGTATCATGAATAATTATTATCATTTCTGGCCGATAATAAATGGTCAATTCTTTGATACTGGTAACGATGGAAAGCTGGACTTTATTTCTGCTGATAAGTGTGTTGCCCACTTCAAGGTAATCTATGGCTCTGTAATAGTTGAAGAGAGGGTGTGGACACCTATAGTGAGGGCTAGACCTGTTGTGAGCTTAGCTGCGGTCAATAAGGCAATTATGGACAGCCCTTCAGATAAAACACCATGGCCTCATGGGGAACCTATTGATCTTTTTAAACATGATTGTGCTCTGTGGGCCCCAGTAGTTACTAGTGTGTTGAATACATCCAGTAAGTCACATTTACTGGAGGCCTGGTCCCTCTCCATCATTTTACCTGTATAGAAGAAGGGTGAAAAGATGGTTCCATGCTATTACTACCCAATATCTCTCATAGACTAAATAGTGAAAGTGGTTAGTAGGGTCATTAAAGAGAGACTTCAGACCTGGGTCCACAATATTAGTATTCTCATGGAGACACAATGTGAGTTGAGGTCATATTTGGGGACATTGGAGCAGTGCTTACATTTAAATCTCTTGATTAGCAGACACAAAGAGGCAACTGATGGCTCTTTACATCTGGTCTTTATGAACCTCAATTCGGCCCTTGACTCAGTTAGTAGCACAAAGTTGTAAGACATATTGGCAAGGTTGGGAGTTGAGGAAATAGTAGATTTGTTGCAGAGTCTAAATTTAAAATTAAAAGCTAAGGTACAGTATGGCCTGACTGGAGAGTGCTTTGATGGCTGAATTTTTGGCCAAAGGAGTTCGACAACAGTGTGCCTTAGCACCCCTTCTTTTTATACTTTCTACAAATGGCTTGGAAAGTTGCTTAAAGTCACTGATCAAGATACCCCAAGAAAAAGCAGCCAAGAACTTCCTGAGCTCTTATGTGCATGTGATGCTATTTTGATGGCTAGGACTGAAATTAGCTTACAGAAATTTATTCAGGGATATGTTGAGTCCCTGGAAGAGCTGGATCTAGAAACTGACTTCTCCAAGACAATAATTTTATCTTTGGATCCAAAGAAACAGAAGTACTGTATGCATTTTGCTTTCATGTTGGTAAAATTGCAAAAGATAATTACTTTGGTTATCTTGGTATTCTTTTTGACAGACATAAAAACTGTGCTCCTTTGGTGCGCATGCACAAACTTCAATTTGTTCAGATACAGGGTGCATACTTAATTTTGCCACAAAACCTATGCCACAAACATATGACATGTTTTGCCACAGTAAAGGTTTAGGTCTACTGAAATGAATGGTTGTTCTTGTGACTCAGAGTCCATTCAAGCATCATTGCCCTTTATGTCTCTAGTTTTCTGCAAGTTTTACAAGGCTCCACAGAAGAATGATTTGTTCCCATTTCTTAAAACATGCGTTTTTCCAGTTTTTTTGTTTTCACATTTGCTTGGTTTGTTACTATTTGTGCCGAGTTTTTATACCTGCCGTTAAGCTCAGGAATGTGTTATAAAGATCATGGCTTTTAATAATTTTAGATAATGAATTCAGATTTTATTTGTTATTTATTGAATATATATATACATATCATTTGCTTAAAATAAAAACATAAACCACATACATGTATTTTATGCTTTTTTAATTGAATAAACATGATTGACTTGACTTGGTGGATTGCAGCTATGGCGCTAATGTTTGTAGTGCAGGATCGCACATTTGAAGTTCCTGTCTATTAAGGCTTTGCTGTGTGATGGTGAAGCTTCCCAGGCAGAAGCAGCCCTGCTTCTCCCAGTGCTGTATTCCTCTTAGGGTGTCCATAAATGGGCTTTCCAGTATCATGTCCTTATATAGGCACAATTCGCCATGTCCTTATATAGGCATAAAATCCCAGCCCTTATTTAGGCATTAAACCGTGCACTCCAAATACAGGCATGGTTTCTGACATCCGTCCACCCTAACGTCACAACGAGTTCATGAAGAACAGACACTTAGGCTGCGGGAGTTTCCCTAGCCCAGGACTATTGATTTCTTCAAGGACTCATATATTATGCATGAACCATTATTCCTTAGGGGTTCATTCATGACGTCTTTCGCTGTCCGACTCACGTCAATACTAACATTCTTAGGTACTCTCAGATATAAATATACCTTCCCTAGCCCTTGTAAACTAGAGGAGACCTCGACTTCAGAGGAGCCCATTTCCCGGCCTGACGCACTGAGAAGACGCTGTCATCCCTGCACGCAGAGAGTCCAGCTTCCAGTGATCTGACTTCCCTTGCGGGGTGTTGGAGTTCGAGTCTGGCAAAGAGATTCCTACCTCTCTCATTCTTCAGGTATGGAGCTGACAAGAACCTAGAGGGACTCTTGGCATACTTGGCATACTAGGCATACTAGACTTAACATACTCTTAGTATACCATAGTAAGGAATACTTCACCTACTTCATACCTCTCCCTACACCTAGGTTAGGTTAGGTACATTGGGGTAGAACTAGATTAGAAACGCATCGTACGAGTACTCGCATTTTTAGTCTGTGTTATTTATGTAAAGGCATATGTACTAAAAGATAATGCTATCGCAGTATTATTTATTTCTACTGCTCACACTGTACATTATTTATCTCGCATACTGTCTTGTGATCGTAACAGCACATTTTACTTACACCAGAAACAAGACTGTTCAATAAATCTTTTATTGAAACGCCCGTCTATTTCTTTCTGTGTAACTTGGAGAAAACTAAGCATGCACGATTGAGCTGAGTGAAATAGTTATCTATTGTTTCCATGACTCTGGGACACGTTCTGATTCTAAAGGGAAACAAAGTGGTCATGTTTTGCGGCTGCCAGAAACTACTCCCTTCTTGTTTGTCAAGGAGTTTCTAGTGGCCTCTGAGCTAGCTGGCACAAGTAATTAAGTTTAATATACTCGATAGGGACATACTGACCTTAGTCCTATGTCAATCCTATAGGATATATTATTCCAATGCGAAGAGCCTATTAGGGAAATAGGAGCTACACTACATGGCGCCCAACTGTTGGGTAAGGCGGTAATTCAACGTTAGATACTGAGTAACTCAGCCGTGCTTTTTCTCTCAAGAGACCCCTACCCATATACTCCAAGAGAAGTCTGGAGTGGGCAGGGTTAAGTATCCACCACGGCTACATAGGGAAACACCCTATATATTAGCTGTTTGGTTTGCTCAACGTTGAAGGATACAGTGTTCCAAAATATTGTGCACCTAATCTTTGTTTCCTTGAAACTTGTTCTACATTTTTCAAAAAACAAACATGCCTGACTCCGACAATGAAGCCGGAAACGGTGGAGCTGCGGCTGATCCAGCCCAAGCAGCAGTTTTTAACATTACAGGTTTAAATGAAACCGAGGAGGGTGTCATAAACATCGCTCCAAACTTAAGAAGAGCCATCACTCTAAAACTTATAAAACATGGCCTGCCACCAAGAGGAGGTAGAGCAGTTTTCATGATAGAGGCACATGAATCCTTTCAGACAGAGGTATTTTATTCATGGGTAATATTTCCTGAATCCAATTCAGTAACACACATGTTTCACTTCTACAAAGAAGATGATCCACCAGAGGAATACATTCCTTTCGAGGATATTGAAATTCCATTAACATACCAGGAGCATCAGCTCTGGTTTAAAGGCGCCCTAAAACATCACAAAAACATTACTAGGCTCGGTCCACTAGGTAGACCAGGAGCAACATGGCCGATTCTAGCCGGCTACACACCTCATCCTGACATTGAAGAGATGTCAGACGAGGATTTACTTACTCAACTCACAGAGTTAATAAAAATCTACAGACAATTGGTCCAATATGTCATGCGGTCTTTCACAGTTCAGCAACCATTAACAATTCCAAATCCAACTCCTCACCAGGGGAATACACTAAAAATTACACCACAGACTCTATATGCAGTCATGGGTAAAATGCCCACAAAACGTGAGCAAATTCCATTCTGGATAGCTCAAAAAATTACTCAAATCGAAGCAGTATTTCCAAATACTAGCCCGTATGAGAAACACAGAATACTGACAATCAGTTTACCAATGGGGATCACACCACAACTGGAAGACTGCACCACTTGGGGCTCAGTCTTTACTGCCATCTATACTAAAACACATGGCATTCCGTCAATTGCAGTAATACCTGATGTCCTGAAACAAATTGAAAACGAATACGGGGCAGAGCCTGCTCTAAATTTAGGTATGAAGTTACTGAAAGATTTAGACCAGGTCTCAACAATAATATTATCTAATATTAAAGGGGAGGCAGCAGCAGTGGCGATCCGCCAAAAATTAAGGGAATTTGATGTTACAGAACATCAAACTGAGCTACCCAGAATAATTGAACAATCTTATGCAGAATTAGGCAGAGATAGTTTGGGTGGAAGACCAGTGAAGCCGAAGCTATCTGAAAGTCCTGTGAAGGACTCTATTAAACAAACTCCTACATCTTCTAAAAAGAAGTGGGAGACTAATAAACAAAATCAAATGAGAAACGTTCTCAATCCCGAGGTAGGTCTCCTCAAAAGGAGCCCTCTGAAAGGAGGTATAACCTCAGGAATAGGGATAATTTGAGAAAACCTGACAGGTATCAAGATACTGATACACGTTCCTCTCGTCCCTTTCAGATCTCATCACAGACTTCGGAAAGAAGAGGACGCTCGTAACATAGAGAAGAACGCGTGAAATCGAAAGACGACAAACACGCTCCAAAAACTAAAGCAAAACCTCAATTCTCCAAAAAGAAAGTAGCAGGTCTAAAGATCAGACATGCCGAGAATACTGAGAACACAACTCAAGAACGGAGAATGGGCTCAGACAATGCTGGACAGTGCAGCAGAAGTCACAATAGTTCGCCAGAACCTGAAGGAACTTCTGGAGATAGTGGACTTGAATGAGTACATTACAGTTGAGACTGTAGACACCAGGGTTAGTACTCCACAAAAGTTATATGAAATAACTCTCCGGATGGAGGGAGACAAACCTAGACAGGTGAAAGCACTTTTTGGGAAAGACTATCAAAGGGCTTTGACATACTTCTAGCAGAAAAGGACTGGCCACCACAATTTGTCAGGGAGTGCCCACATGGCGAGGACATTATTATGCCTGCCTTCTCCAACCATATTCCAATTCACCTAAAATATACATATGCCAGGAAATGGGCAGTAGCCCAGGCCCCAGCATTATATAAAAATCATGTAGGATGGGATGAGGACTCACCTCACCATAAAATACATCTGAAACATGAACCAACTGCACAACGGCAGTACCCAATAAAGCAAGAAGCTAAAAAACAGGTCAGGGAGATCTTAGATCAACTTGAATATCAAGGGGTGATTGAAACATGCACCTCCTCAATGAACAATCCTTTGTTTCCTATCTCCAAACCAGACAATACATATCGTCTAGTTTTGGACTACAAACACCTAAACACTTGTTCTAAAACTTTTGCAGTGCAAAATGCACAAAGCACAGCATTAATGAATAACATTGTGCGTAAAAAATATAAAACAACATTAGACATCTCAAATGGTTTCTTTTGTCAAAACATAGCACCTGAAAGCAGGTACTTAACAGCATTCTCCATAATGGGGACCCAGCGTCACTTTTGTCGACTCCCACAAGGGTTCAAGAACAGCCCCGGTTTATTCTCAGCGAGGGTAACGGAGTTACTACAAATTTATGACAATGAGGCATTGTCCTATGTCGATGACATATATCTGACAGACGATGACCTAGAAAAACACTTGAACACGGTGAGCACCATTATACTGGGCTTCGCCTCTGAGGGCTACAAGTTCAACTTTAAAAAGTCCAGAATTGCCCATCTCAATGTCCTATTTATAGGATATGAGCTTTCAAGTGAAGGCAAGAGCTTGGCAGCTAACTTTTTAGAAAAGTGTGCGCTGCTCCAACCTCCAAAAACGCTAAAAAACTTACAATCTATCCTGGGTTTCCTGAACTTTGGAAGAACATACATTCTAAATTACGCAGAAAGGGTTAAACCTCTCTACGCATTAATCAAACCTGATTTTTTGATCAGAAACTGGACACAGGAACACACAGAAATCTTTCATTCACTCCAGGCTAACATGTTAGCAACAAAACACTTACAAACACGCATAAGTCAACGCAATTTGGTGAACCGAATAATTTCGGGTCAATGCGGATTCACCTACTTAACCTTCAATGAGGGTGAAAAAATACCAATAGCATACAAATCTCATTTGTACACACAAGTGGAAATGCGCTTCAGTTCAACTGAAAAAATTCTGACAGCAGTTCAAACCGCTGTAGCAAAAGAAAGAGCCTTAGCCCAAGGGAAACGCATTATTGTCGTAACCCCGGTAGAAGCGGTCACAAAAGCAAGCATTCCAAATGCTAAAGCATTACATCCAAGATGGATACAGTGGGTTAATTCTCTTGCTGCAACAGATGTTGAATATGTTTTTGATCCAGATTTAAAAACACAAGCATTCCTGCAATATGAACATGAATGTCCTCTGCCTACTGAAATTCTGCCTCTCGATCAGTACGAATTTATAATTTACACTGACGGATCCACACAGCCCGCAACAGGGAGTAAGCAAGCTTACAGTGCAGCGTGTGCAATCGTTAAAGGTCGCATGCGAAATGGCATCTCCAGACCTATGGTCACTAAAACACAATCTCTAGGGGATTGTACAGCTCAGCGAGCTGAACTACAAGCATTCAAACTGGCACTTGAAAGTACAGATCGAGAATTCCTCACACTGATAGTGTGCGATTCCTTTTACTGTGTTCAGTCGTATAATGAATATATACAAAACTGGCTTGAAAATGGTTTCAAAGATGCGAAAGGTGGCACAATAAAGCACAAAATGCTTTGGGAACAAGTAGTTCAGTTGAAAAACGAACTACCAAAGGCTCACGTGATCCACACACTGAGTCATCAACGTGATGGCGTTCACGTTGCAGGGAATTCATTGGCTGATGAAGCCGCAAAGGGGGCTGTGCAGATGGCTTCCGTAGCTGCGATCACTCGTTCAAAAACAAAAATAGATGGTGAGATAATGTTGGCTGTCAATGCTTCAAGCAAAAAAAAATTCCATTCAAGTACTCTTATGTAATTGATGCGAACAACGTTCCTTTTGCTCGAATCCCTGGAGTGGGGGATAGGGTAATTCCAAACATGGAACGTAGAGCAGCCTTGATTTATGAAACACATTTGGGGGAGGGTCTGTCACATCAAGGGATCTCTAAAACAATTTTGACGTTAAAAGAGATGTACTGGTGGCCTGGAATGAATACAGAAATTCACATATTCATTAACAACTGCTTAGACTGTAAAGTACAGCGAGAGAGCCACCAGACACCATGCAACGAATGCGGTAACCCAGTACAGACACCATTGTTAGACAGCATTAGACTATCTACGCACCTGCGTCCTACTGGACAAAGGCATTCCCACAAATAATGAATCTAGGTTCCTATGGTTATGGCCTCAGCGCTCAGCTGACGATCAAACTGTTATAAAAGATTTGCGAGTCTTTATCGGCACATACGCAATAGGCCCGCTACATTCTGACCAGGGTCCTGCGTTTAGCTCTCGGGCTTACAAAGAAGCCATGGCCAGTCTGGGCGTTGCATTGCGGTACTCCTCTCCATTCCATCCTGAGGGAAATTCGGTTGTGGAAAGGAAAAACCGGGACATAAAGCAGTCTATAACAGCTAGGGTATTAGGTTCGGGTGATGGGTGGGTCAAACACCTTAATGGGGTCCAACGCTCATTGAATAATCTGCCAAGAAGTTCTCTAGGGGGTCACTCCATATGAGGTCCTATTTGGGACAAGAATGTGGGTACCAGACCTTGAACACGTAGGCACAGTGGTGGAAAATAAACCGTTTGATATCAAAGATCGTTTGGCTGTTTTACAGGAACTCAATGAGTTAAGAACGAAACAAAGCAACGTATTCCTACAGCCAACCACCACTGGGGAAAAATCGGCGGTCCCAGCAAGGACTGTCTGGATTCCAAAAGTTGGGGATCTAGTCAGAGAAAAAATTGCGGACAAGAAGGAATTTGGACCTTCTTACAGACAACCAGTACCTGTCCTAGCAGTTCAAGGAACAAGAACAGTACTTCTGCCGCCCCTTGCTGGAAGAAAGGAGAAAAGATTTGTGTCCATCGACCTGATCAACCCACAGTATGTGGCCAATACTAAATAGTAGGCCTCGTGGACTCCGACCTAGTAGCAGACGCACTCCTCTCGCTACTATCCAAGAGGTTCAGACTGAAAGACTGATAACAATCGAGAATTCAGCTGCAACAGATGGAGGACTAAGCTACAACGCTATGGAACTCATCCCTCTTGAACACCAAGTAACAGTTCATCCAAATACACCTGTCTACACCAATGTAGCAAGTGTTGAACTAGTTCCAGTGATTTCTACAAATCCTGATGCAATTCCAACAATTGACATAACTGCTTCTGGCTATTTCATTAACTTTGATACGTTCTCAGAAGATCCGAGTGAACCTGAAACGACGCCAGCATCATTCAAATTCAAGCAGCAAGTACAAGACTTTCTTCACTTTCTGAAAAAGACTTATTTGGTTTCTCCATGGATTGAACTCTGGATTACATCTGGACTTTTTGTTTTCCTGCTCTGGCTAGCTTTGGTTACAACTGTGAGCGTGCTTATAAGTGGCAGATACATCCATGTGAATACTGAAGGAAAAGACGTGAACGTACTTTTGAAACCTCATAAATCTTCCCGTCGTGAAGCAAGAGACTTGTCTTCAGTGAACATCACAGCTGTTCCTATACAGGATGGTATAGTGTGGGACAAAACAGATTTTGACATCTTCGGCCCGACGGAACAATTGAACATTCCACATTTGTTTAAAATTTCACTAAGTGATCTAATTTTGTCCAGTACCTATTCTGATGATTGGGACTTTGAGACTGTTAACGACATAATGTATGACTTAGAAAAATCTGCTGCATTTTCTAAAAATGAATATTTAGAGGGTTCATCAGACTATGAACAACTGTATTGTTATAACCACTATGGTCCTCATTATTTGCATAAATCTGCATATCCAAGAAATGTGTTTATGTTTAACCAATGGGAACATTGTCCTACACCACCTAAAGGTAGTTCAAAAACATTTGCCAACAAGTTTCCATATTTTTCAGGTTACAATACATCTGATCCAGAAATGTTTTACTATAAAAATGTAAACAAGACAGGACTGAAAATTATGTTAACAAATACAAAACAGATTTATTCTGCAGCATTTATTGCCCAACTGTCTAGACAGGGTTTCCACTTTTGGAAAGACACAATAGACACAAAAACTGTCTGGGGTACTAAAGATTGGCAAGTGCAGGGGATAGAAGCTTTATTTAGAGCCTGTATCATCCCTGAACAAATAATGTTTTTGAATGAAACCATCCAACAAACATCTTGTCTTGGATTAGACAAGATCAAAGAGATGAACACACCTTCTGTACCAACACCTGCCACTGATAATAATACACAGGCAGTGGTGACAGTTGACAATATACTACAACTCAACAGATCTAATCCTGATTGGAAAAAATGGTTGATCTGGCCCACAGACACGAATAACTGTCAGGAAAGATTCCTGAATAAAACTCAGGGCTTTACTATTCATAGGCCAGACCCACGATACGTCCAAAGACAACATCCGGGGGTGGTAACAACATACAGTGTAGGAAAATTATGCCTCGATTGGCTGCATAAGTCTACACTACAGGATGTGAAACAACACTTAACCTTACTTAAAAAGGACGCAGACCTTAGGGAATTCTTGCTTGGACCAAGAAAACCGCGTCAAAAACGTTTCATATATGCCGGCATTTATGCTGCCTATAATGAAGCATGGAAAGTATCACAAATGGAGGCCGCAGAACGAATACGTGAACTTGATCGTATTAATTTAGAGAAAGCACTCTCTTTGGTCGACAATGGGTTAACAACTTTGTCCTCCAGAATATATTCATTGGATGGCATTGTATCCTCTGCTATCGACATACTAGAACAAGATTTGGCGATGTTACAGCAAGGCCAGTCTCAATTACGTTCTATTGTGTTATTAAGCTGGACGCTGCAATCTTTGCGAGCAGGCTATGTGCCTTGGCGTTTTATCAACACAACGGCTCTGTTTGCAGATTACAATCTCACTGATAAACAGATCGAACTGGCACAAAGAGGAGCAAGGTATACAGTGCTGAGCATTGAAAAACTGGAAAAGTTACCATTCACAGTGGTAGAAAAACCAGCTACAGAATGGCTTATTCATGGCAAAATAACATTACCTGTGAGTACTTTTCAGTTTCAGTATTGCCTCAGACAAATGCAAGCAGGCGAATATGAAAGGTTGGGTAAGGAATACATTAAGACATCTTGGGATTTATCGTATACATATAGATGTTGGAGTGGGGATCGTGAAGTGTTTTTGAGCGGTACACACTGTAAACGTGCACTAAGCGGTTCACTTATATGTCAGGACATTTCTTTACACGGGGCTTGTAATGGTTCTGTGGCAAATTTGTCTTGCCATCAGCAGGGTACACCAGCTGCTGTGATTAATCCAACGTTTGGACAACTTTCTAATGGGAGTTACCTCATGTTGAATGATCAGAGTTGCTGCGGAATGCTGCCAGGCATCCCATATCTAGTAACGGTCGACTCCAGGGTCACTTGCTGTATGCAAGTATTGTTTGCCCCAATAGACACAGTCAGGGAGTCGCCTCTATGGCCTTCGCTGAACGTCTCTTTTATAAGATTTGATACTTTGAGCAGAATGAAAGCCATGCTTTTACAGCAAACAGTGCCTTTGACCTCGGCCAAAGAAACCTATGATCTACAAGTAGCAAGGACTTCGGCTGAGATACAGACTTTAATACGTACAAACTGCCCTAGACAATTCATAGAAATGATAGGTCGTATCTTCAATATGTCGGATACAACCGGAATTGTACATGTATTTAAGAGCATCTGCTCCGGTCTGTTAGCACCTTTCCAGGCAATACTCGGAATCATCCCGAACTTTGCACATTCGGTGTTTGGTGGCATACCATTAATTCTAGCACTTGTTGCCGGAATTCTATTTCTCTTCCTGCTATTGCGCTATGGCCAGCCTATTCGCAGACATCACTCCGAGCGAAATGGAGAAAGCTCTCCTTGAACGAAAGTGCCGTGAGCGCACAGTACAGCTTTTGGGCATGACTCGTCTACGGGACCTTAATACAACTTGGTTCCTGTCATTCAGACCAATCTGGCAAGATTGCATCTTACCTGTTCTACGATGCCTGCTATGCGGTGAAGAATGCGTGTTGGACACCTGTATAACATTTCCATCAGCTACGCCAACGGATGTCGATACTCTGCTGGTCCCGATAACGGCCCATGCTCTGTGTTGTCCCCAGAGGCTACCGATCCTGATGTCAGCATTCATTGAGATCTCACAGACGCTTCCGGCTGCTGCTGAGGTACGAGAAAGATCTACAGGCACCAAGGTAACAACGGACGCGAACATTGCTGCGGCAACCTATGCTGGAAGCGATGCTTCTCATCTCTGTGCAATTAATCTACTTCACGAGGTGTTCCAACTGACACCAACTACAGTGGATGATGTTTTGTCTATAGGAATAGATGATCTCATGTTTACACCAGACCCGTAAACTGACTCTGATTCAGCATACAGTGTTCCAGAGATGCAGTAACAATTTGGCCTTCATTTTCAAAAACTTGGAACTCAACCAATATTGAACTTTTTCCCATTTTTCGAACGAAAATGGCACTTCAATCTGCTTAAAGTAGAACTAGCCTTATAATACAGACTTCAAGGTACTTCCACGGACACTTAGTCATCTTGTGTGTCTAAAACAGTTCATTAATTTTTATGACATGAAATGACTTTGATTTTTTGAACAACTTATCGCTCATTTTCTGTCACATGTAAATATTACTGCTTATTTTCATTCCAATTGCATTTATTTTCGAACTTTATGCCTGAAATGAAATGCATTTGCTTCAAATGTACAGTACCTTTTGCATTTTTTACTATGTTTTTTAATGCTTTTAAGAAATATTTTTAAATATGCGGTACTCCATTTAATGTTTAGCATTTTAAATGTTTAGCATTTTAGTATTATCGTACACACGAAAGTGGAGTGGGTGTTGTATTCCTCTTAGGGTGTCCATAAACGGGCTTTCCAGTATCATTTCCTTATATAGGCACAATTCGCCATGTCCTTATATAGGCATTAAATCCCAGCCCTTATTTAGGCATTAAACCGTGCACTCCAAATACAGGCATGGTTTCTGACATCCGTCCACCCTAACGTCACAACGAGTTCATGAAGAACAGACCCTTAGGCTGCGGGAGTTTCCCTAGCCCAGGACTATTGATTTCTTCAAGGACTCATATATTATGCATGAACCATTATTCCTTAGGGGTTCATTCATGACGTCTTTCGCTGTCCGACTCACGTCAATACTAACATTCTTAGGTACTCTCAGGTATAAATATACCTTCCCTAGCCCTTGTAAACTAGAGGAGACCTCGACTTCGGAGGAGCCCGTTTCCCGGCCTGACGCACTGAGAAGACGCTGTCATCCCTGCACGCAGAGAGTCCAGCTTCCAGTGATCTGACTTCCCTTGCGGGGTGTTGGAGTTCGAGTCTGGCAAAGAGATTCCTATCTCTCTCATTCTTCAGGTATGGAGCTGACAAGAACCTAGAGGGACTCTTGGCATACTTGGCATACTAGGCATACTAGACTTAACATACTCTTAGTATACCATAGTAAGGAATACTTCACCTACTTCATACCTCTCCCTACACCTAGGTTAGGTTAGGTACATTGGGCTAGAACTAGATTAGAAATGCATCGTATGAGTACTCGCATTTTTAGTCTGTGTTATTTATGTAAAGGTATATGTACTAAAAGATAATGCTATCGCAGTATTATTTATTTCTACTGCTCACACTGTACATTATTTATCTCGCATACTGTCTTGTGATCGTAACAGCACATTTTACTTACACCAGAAACAAGACTGTTCAATATATCTTTTATTGAAACGCCCGTCTATTTCTTTCTGTGTAACTTGGAGAAAACTAAGCATGCACGATTGAGCTGAGTGAAATAGTTATCTATTGTTTCCACGACTCTGGGACACGTTCTGAATCTAAAGGGAAACAAAGTGGTCATGTTTTGCGGCTGCCAGAAACTACTCCCTTCTTGTTTGTCAAGGAGTTTCTAGTGGCCTCTGAGCTAGCTGGCACAAGTAATTAAGTTTAATATACTCGATAGGGACATACTGACCTTAGTCCTATGTCAAACCTATAGGATATATTATTCCAATGCGCAGAGCCTATTAGGGAAATAGGAGCTACACTACACCAGATTACGCAGTAGCGGTCCATGTAGGTAAGCGCGGTGGGCGGGGCAGGGGAATGTTGATGGACGACGTTATAGGATTTATTTATTTAATTAATTTTCCCTATTTTGTCATCTGTTGCCATCCACCCCCCCCAGCCCCGCCCCACCGCTCCACCGCGTTTACCACCATAAACCGCCGCTGGGATTATGTTGTATGCTGGGAGCCCTCTGCTGGACATCAATGCGGTTGTGAATCACTGTTACCCAAAATAATTGTTTCCATCAATATCTTTCCAGAGGAACTCATTGGCCATAAAAGACCTTTTATACTACGTGTCCCATCTTCTGGCTATTTAGACAAATTCAGCCCACCTCCACATAGAATTATCATTTTTTACCAACTTGTTTAAGAATTTTACACACTAAGCAACACTACAGTAACCACCGATTATTAGCTAATACCTAATCCTAGACTCATGAAACGCTTCAGAACTTCAATTTAGGTGGAGAGCATAGCAATCAGTCTGACTTGGGACACATGGCTTTGGCTCCAATTTTGTTTCTCAATTCATTTGTGGTATTTCAATTACACTATTCCATATTTTTCATAGTATCAATGTTACTGATGTATGATTTTACTCATCTCTAATTTTGAGTTCTATACTTTTACACATTTATCATTATTGTTTCAATTTACTTTAGAGGATGAAGGAGATTTGAATAACTTTGACAAAGCCATTATTAGAATTAAAAGACGATTCAAGACCTGCATCACTGTTACACTTTAACACTACCATTTCTACACCTGGCATTAGAAGGTTTGGTAAATGCATGTGCTTTTAGAGCAGTTGATTAAATGATCTGGAATTAATTGATGGTTTTCATGGTAACTCTAAGAAAATAAGAGACCATGTGTGTACTAGGAGAGCTATCACTCAATCTTGTCATCACCATGGCTAAGGCCATTGAACAGTCAGTTTCAACAGTCAAGGAGGTTAATAAGGAGAGGATAGAAAAACAATATACTGACGTGAGCAAGGTCAGTTCCAGAATTAATATGATTGATCCCCAAGGAGAATACAAGCTATCAATACACCCTTCTTGTGGCAACATTCAAGAGAAGGGCTGTAGTAGGTAAAGACTGCACATTTTGTGGCAAAATTAGGCACTTTGGTAAAGTGTGTGGGGAAAGCATGAAGCCTTTGAGGCCTTGGGCATCAATGGTTAGAGAATACGTGCCATTGCAGGAGGGCTGCAATAAACTCAAGAATATGGTTCTAGAGGTATTTTCACTGAACTGTGTTGATAAAGAAGCTGATGCAGAGCCTCTATTTATCTGCAGCTGAATTGTTTGGTAAGCTACGGAGGACTTCAAATCTCAATAAACATCATACAAAACCTCATTTTGCTAGATTGCTGGGGAATAAGGAATAATTTCATGGAATTACAAGAACCAGACATAAACACTGTATCCTTTTTAGAAAACAAATTTTGATTTTTGGATATGTGGGTACTGAAGTGAAGTTTAAAGACAGGTCAGCAAAGATTTGGATTTCTGTGTCCCTGGAAGGTGTTTGTGTTTTAGAGAGGAGGGCGAGATCAGAGGAATAATAACACTTGATCTGTTTTCCCCTGAACAGATTTTGTTGAAGGAGAATTCTGATTTTATGAGTAGGTTGGTTGGGCGGTTTGCAGAAGTTTTCAACAACAGGTTGAGTAAGCTACAGGGGTTCATGTATTTTGACCGGTATTTCGAAAAATCGGGCTGCATCTGTCAAACAAAAAATTAGAGCAGTGCAATTCAGTGTTAGGAAATATATGCAGCTTTTGTTAGAGGACCTAGTTCAACAAGGATCCATTGTAGACGCGGAATCATCAGAAAAGGGTTCTCTTTGTTCTTACTAATGGAAACAACAATAATTTGTCCCTTTGTGTAGAACTGAGAGCCTTAAACAACTGCATTGTAGGTGACTCTTACCACTGCCTAACTTAAATACACTGATGTGCTCACTGAAGGGTGCAACAATGTTGCCAACCATAGCGCTATGAGCAGCTTATATTCAGGTGAAATGATCACTTATTTCCAGACCATTAACCACCTTTGTCACACTGTTTGGACATTTGCATTTCAAGAAGATCCCTTTCGGTTTTACATCGTTTTTTCAAAAAAGTCATGTATCATATTTTTAAAAATCTGGATTTTAATGTGAAAGTATCATAGGAAGAGATACAGTTTTTCTAAATATGTGGAATCTCATAGTAAAGCTCTTAATGAAGTTTGTACCTATTCGTTGCACAATATATTAGTGTTGTCTATAAAACATTATCTTTGTTCTGACCTAAAGTGAATAATTTAGGTTATTGTTTCTCGGATGAAGGAGTTGTACTAAAACAAACTCCAGTCAGAGCTACTGAAAACACATCTGCTCTAGGCAACAAGGTTAAGTTACTGTCATTTGCTGGATTGGGTAAATAGGATGACAAATATTTGAAAACTATGCTGAAATAATGGAACCTCTGTGAGAATTGGTGGGAAAAGTACAGGATTTTTTGGGGGGTGATCAAAATCACACTGCTTAAGACAAAATTAAAAAAGCCATTGCTTCTGCCCCCACCTTCAAAGAATGGTCTCTAGGGAAATAATGCATCATCAAAGTAGATGCTAGTTCTATTGGACTTATTGCTGTGTTCTCTTAATCTGGGGCTCAAAGTGAATGGAATGTGACATTTACTTCCAAGACTATGAACACTTGGCATAAGTATGCTGTCATTGAGGGAGGATTGGTAGCTTGCATATGGGCCATCCACCTCTTCAGACACCTTGTTAGGGGAAGTAAGTTTCTTCTAAGGTCAGACCACAAACCTCTGATAAATATTCTCGCACCTGATGGAGAATTATCAGCTGATGTAAGGACTGCCCATATTTGCTCCAAGCCAAAAGAATACATTTTAGAAATTGAGTATGTTTCAAGACAAAACAACATCATGGCCGATTCTTACTAATGTCTTTTCATGCCCTGGGAACACTGTGATGATCACACCAGTAAAGAAGTTGCTGTTATTACAACCATCAGTGTAGGTATCACTAAGGAGGTATGGACTCTTGCTAACACCAAACCTGAAACTCTGAAATCAGTGGCAGAGTATATTGTTGAGGGCTGGAAAGCTGTCAAGACTTTACAAGACCATTGTTGTTATCTTGCTCAAGTTTCAAATGAGTTGTTGAAAGAAATTATGATCCTCAGAGACTACAATGCATCTCACTGGTAGAAATATGACCTTCACACTTAGAGAAAGGTTATCAAGGCCACATGGCTATGTCTTCCTTAAAACACACCTAGCCAATTCTTTTGCTGCCAGGTATGGTTGGGACATAGAAAAAGCTTTGAGACTATGTTAAGTGAGTAAATACTCAGAGAAAAGTTCAAAGACTATTACCTTGTCTTGTCACCTATACAAGAGTCCTTGTGTGCATCATGAAAGATCACTTTTGATATAGTGAGTTCCTTCAAAGTTCTTCCTTCCAATATTTACGTTGCCCTTGTACCTGTTGAAGACCACTGAAAGTGGCCTGAAGTTAAATTTCTTGAAAATGTTACTTCAAAGATGGTTCTGGACTTCCTGATGGAAGCATTTAGCAAAAAGAGATTTCCTGAAGCCATCATTGCAGATAATGGGTTGCAACTTGTACCACTACAAATGGAAGAGCTTCTTAAATTACCCAAATTAACATCTCATTATAGTCTATTGTGATCTCCAATGCAACAGACAGGTTGAAAGATTCAACCATGATCTCAAGGATTCAATAAGAAAGGCAGTGTTAGAAATGGGGGTCTTCTAGTCAGGGTAAGCGGATCCGACAGCTAAGATAACCCCTACTCAACCCCTTGGCAGCCTGGCAAGAGCAGTAAGGCTTATCTCAGAGGCAACGTGTAAAGCATTTGTACCTAAACACACAGTAACACAGTGAAAACACTACAAAATGGACACCACTCCAGTTAAAAAAATAGCCAATATTTATCTAACCCAACAAGACCAAAACAACAAAATTCCAACATACATACATCAAAATATCCCTTATAGCAAGATTGTTGCAAAAATACAGTTACCAGAAAACAATAGCTCCAACTGGGGCTATCTCAATGTTGTGACATGTACAAACCCAAAGTATGGCGCCGATCGCGAGGCGCGTGGGCCGGCCACGGAATCACATGGACCCCCAGACAAACATTACCTTTTGTAATGATACAAACAATGGCGTCGGTTCTTTACTGCCACAGGGGAGGTGAGGCGTCAGTTCCTAACTGCCACAGGGGAAGTGAGGTATCAGTTCCTTACTGCTATGCAGGGGAGGTGAGGCATTGGCTCCTTACTGTTGCAATGGAGGTGAGGCATCGGTTCCTTGCTGTGCAGGGGAGATGACACAGCGTCGGTGGCGATGCATTGGTTCCTTACAACAGTGCGGCGTCGGGCAGTCACCCACTTGATTATTGAGTACGCGATGGTGCGAGGGAGGCACTGGCATCGGTCGGGGGTGGTGCCTCGTGTACTTCATGAGCCGTGCCCTTGGTCCGGGTGCAGAGAGCAGCCTCAGTGACAAAGTCAGACTTGATTCAAAGACGGTATTAGCCAGCGTCGGGGCTGCGGTTTTGTCACAGTCTGTGCTGCTCTCACCGAGCGAGCAGTGACCACAGTGTTGGTGCAGGCAGTGGCGTCGGAGACAACATCGGGAATCCTTTTCTGGAGGTTTGCAGCCCTGCAAACACCTTCAGTGGCCCAGAACTGGAATTGGCACCATTTGGCTGGTCAGAACTCCCCGCAGAGGAGTTAGGGGGGGCTGCAAGTGTAGTCTTTAATAGTCCTAAGACTTCCAACAGGAGGCAAGCACGCACAAGCCCTTGGCAAAACTTGGAAAAGCAGGATACAAAGCAAAGTCCAGTCCTTTCACGGCCCACAGACAGAAGCAGCAACTGCAGGCCAACCCAGCAAAGCCGCACACAGCAAAGGGGCAATACTCCTCCTGACAGCTCTTCAACTCTTCTTATTAGCAGAGTCCTCAGTTTCAGAAGTGTTCTAAAAGTGTGGGCTTTTACCTTTACTTATACCCCTCTTGGCCTTTGAAGTCAGCATCCATCAAAGAAAGTTTGTTTTGTACACAAAAACCTGTTCTGTCCTCCCTGGTCCAATGACAACACAGGAGGTGGAGACAGCATTGTTAAAGGCAGCCGCAGCCTATTTGGGTGTTAGTGACAACTCCTCCCACCACTCTAGCTCAGGAAGACCCATCAGGATATGCAGGACACACCTCACCTCCCTTTGTGTGACTGCCTAGGGTGAATGAACAAACCAGCCCCTGTCAGCTAAAAACCAGACTCCACAGGCAGGCAGAGGCACAGGATGGTTAGACAAGAAAGTGCTCACTTTCTAAAAGTGGCATTTTCAAACTCATAATTTAAAAACCACCTTCACTGAAAGATGTATCTTTAAATTCTAAGTTCAGGGAACCTAAACTCCAAATCTCTATCACTTCCCAATTGATAGTTACACTTGTAAAATGTTACAAGGCAGCTCCAAGGATGACCTATGGGAGAGATAGCCTTTCAATAGTGAAAAACGAAATTGGCAGTACTTCACTATCAGGACATGTAAAACACACCAGCACATGTCCTACCTTTCACCAACACTGCACCCTGCCCATGGGGCTGCCTTGGGCTTACCTTTAGTGTGACTTACATGTAATAAAGGGGAAGGTTGGGACTGGCAAGTGGGTGCACTTGCCAGGGCGACATGGCAGTTTTAAAACTGTGTGCATGGGCACTGCAGTGGCAGGTCCGAGACACATTTGAAAGGCTACTTGTGTGGGTGGCACAATCAGTGCTGCAGGCCCACTAGTAGCATTTCATTTTCAGGCCCTGGGCACACTCAGTGATCTTTACTAGAGACTTACCAGCAAATCAAATATGTCAATCACGGAGAATCAATCATAATCACATTTTACACCGGAAGCACTTGCAATTTAGCACTGATCAGCAGGGGTAAAGTGACCAGAGCACCTAGACCAGCAAAAAAGAAATCCAGCACACAGTCAAAAATACAGGAGGTAGAGGCAAAAAGACTGGGGAAACCATACCAAGGATGCCAGGTCTCACAGGCAGATAAGTGTAATTACTGAACTCTGTAAACAGGGAAAGAGACTGGCTGTGGGCATACAAGATTTCACTGGAGTTCACAACAGGAGGTAGTCCTTTCACTGGGTTAAATGTTTCAAATCCAGCATCTCAATCCTGCCCATGGTGGCACAGAAAGAACATAGCTCAGTTCTCTGAAGTTCTCAAGGTTAACAAGGATATGGTTGACCAAATAATTGAAAGACAACATCTTAAAACTAAAGGGTGGTGTGATGTTAGGAATAATGTATGCCTGCCTGATCTGAAGATGGGAGACCTTGTTATGATTAGACTTCATGCACACCTGGTGAAGAGCAAGTCAAAATTTCCCCTCCCATGCAGATTTTTATAGTCAACCACAGGACTTCGATAATTCAGGATGGAAGATGTTGAAGCAAAAATAGAATTGCTAAGTATTTTATGTGGGCTAATGACATCAATTAGCATGCAATTGGATTTATTAAACCTCCTAATCCTTTGAGGAAAGGGACCACTATATAAATCCTATACACCACAGTCCTGTCACTGATATCCCAAGTGATCCCAATTTTCAGGCATGTGACCATATTAGTTTCACACCTCAATCAGTGGAAGCTGAAAGGGTTCTTTCTAGCATTTGTTCTTTAAGCTCTCAGCCTGAACCTGGCTTTAGTCTATCTTCCCAGCAAGCCACAGTCACATTCAGGATCAAAACTATGTCATGTGAATGGAATTCTTCATGGAGAGCCTCACAGGACTAAAGTTGTTCCTTTTGGTGAAGCAATGGGTTTAGCATTTTATTATTAGAATGCTGTGTACTTTGTGTTGTTATTGGAAGGGATGTGTTATAGCCTAGGCATTAATTTCTTTTTTCCCATTATTAGACTCTTGGTAAGCTCCATACCTCCTCTCCTTTTGCTCATTCCTTTACAATGCCTAGGCTGTATACTTTATGCCTCAAGTAATCATTATGGCAGTGACTGTGGTATGTTCATGAAGTAAGGTACCCAAACTATCATATACATAAAAGGTGCGTATGCTAATTACCTTGCTAGAGTTTCATTTTAGCATCCATGTTCAACGGGTTGAGTTTGAGATGGTGTGCCACCATCCTTGAACGAATGTAATAAAGAGCTTGGGTTGCCATTTGCAGAACACTGGGGACGAGGCTTTCAATGAGAATCAAGTGACATCTGGGTCGAAGGGGTACTGATCTTAGAGTGATGATAGGCACATTATTTCAAGCTCATTCCAGTGAGCAGCTGGTTGGTCACACTGCCATCATTCATCAGCCTGTCAGTAGCCATTCATCTAATAATGTCTGCTGAAATAGAAAACAAATATCAGCCAAGAAAATGAAGTGCTCATGTTGAGGCAAAATATTCAGAAGAAAACTGTGTTGTGAACATGAAAGTTATTTGCTACATTTTTATATAATTCATAGGTTTGTGTTCATATTTCCATTAAAATAATTATATAATATTTATACCTATTTGTATGCTATTGGCATATTAAATCAAAGAAGATCAGAACTGTCAGGGAAAGGAAGTGGTTGTTAAAGTTTTATGTACAAATATGCTACTTCCATTCGCATTGTGTCCCTGCTCCTTTGATGTCAGTAAGCAGAGAACAATTGATTATCGGTCACTTTGTCTTGTACAATTGTGTGATTTTCCAAATGCTCATCAAATTCTAGTTACTTTACAGTTGAAATTATTGTCATTAAACAGGGGGTTTTAGTCAGAGATGTCAACAGATTGAAACTTCTTGAGTGGACAATAGCTGTGTTATTTGGTGGCAAGGGAGAATGGAGCCTACTGTTCTGTTTTAAAAGACATCACTGTTTCTCTGTCCTGGCATTTACACAACGGCAGCCGTGTTGATTTGGAAGGAGCCATCAAACACCATACCTTTCCGCAGTCCTCTCTAAATATTAAAGAAAAGTTTCTGCACTGAAAAAACTAAAAACTATTGCTTTCTGTATACAGTGCATCTATGAGAAACTGAACTTAATGACTGATGATTAGGTGTAAATCTGATATGTGAAATAGCCTTATAAATTGCAATGCAAGCACGCCAAGGGATGCATAATGATTTACCAAATAGCAAATAGTATGAAATGAGAGACCAAAACTGCTCTTAATGGAGCCTAATCCCAATGTATGTATATTTTAAATAATAGGTAACAATAGGTTTTGCAGGCACCTGCACTGCCAAGCCAGTCCTAAATGCGCTACTGCCGGCAGCTTGGCTTAGACTAAAGAGATGAACATTTGTAGATGAGATATGTGGTGATCAGGAAGTCACACGCTTGAATCCCATGATGGTAGATTCAGCCTTCCAACTTTCTGTGGTTGGTAAACTGCGTACAGTTTCACTGGGTAACAGTAGCATATGAAAGGCTTACACAAAGTAAGTCTCATATGAAGTGACGTACATAAACAATGTATTTGGCTAAGGTAAAATACATTAACAAAGGAATCAAAGGAAAATGTACTATCAGTTGTTGTAACCCCTAGGATTTAGTGTATGTCAGATGCACCTCTTACAAAGACCTTCCTTGCTCAGACTTGCACAGCCACTCAAAATATACCATTATGTACAGCATTAGTATTACTGTTGAGCACTTTAAATGTGCTATATCAGATAGTATAACACTATAGCTATGCTAAATGCTGTCAATATGTATGTTGAAGCCAAGGGTGGCCAATTAATGCCAGCAGCAGCCCTGGTGGTAGGATGCAGCATCAGTCCAATCTCAAATGCCTAACCATCTGGGAGGTACTGGGAACAAGAAGCAGCCCTGGCTGATGCACCATGCTAAAGTAAAGAAAATGTCAAAAGGTATAGAAGACTATATGATCACTAGCTAATATTAGAAAAGCACTGCTGATTAGCATTGGTTAAATCCAAGAATTTTAAGAAGGGGCAAGACTGATTTGTTCTTGGTTCACTGTACAAGCAGCAAAACAGCAGGGCACGGATACTTATCTTTGGAAGTGTTTTTTTAGCATTAGGCAGACTCTACTCTGTTTCGTCAGGGCAGAAGCAGACTTACTCTGCTGCACTGGCTGTCTGTAGACCGCCATATTCAGAGATGTTTTCCTTCCTGGCAGAGAGCTCTATTGACCCGATTGACAAACTACATTTTGTAGTAGGTAAAGCAATATACAGTAGTACAACTTACTCGTTATGAAATGGAATTCACAAACCTACAGGTGGAAATCTCTCCCTTCACCTCTTATATATTTTCTATGCATGATCTCTGCACATGCAAGTTCAGTACATAGAAGTAAATTTAAGAGGGACGGGGGAGTGGTGGGAACATGGGGAATATCAACTACTAAATGTAAGGGGTGTAGGAAAGGATAAGGAGGGGTTTTGGGAGGGATAAGTAGGGGTATAGGGAGGGGTAAGAAGGAGAAAGACCATTGCTATTCACAAACTACATTTCTAAAGTTACTACTGCCTAAAAAGCGACAAAGTAGTAGTAAATGTGCTGCAACCCAGACTTGGAGTAAGTCTAGCACCATACAGTGCCATTCACATGAACTGCAACACATACCGATAGAAAACAACAAAGACAGGGGTTTAATATATCACTGCTTAGGAAATAATGTTAAAATAATTAAATTATTTTAACCTTTAAACTATGTGTACATACGCAAAAAGAAGCAAAATTAATAATTAAATAGTTTATATGTTGAAATTGATAGTTAACTTTGTAATTTGCACACAACTTTGAATTACATTTACTAAATATTAATTCAAAATAACATTGCTAGGTAGGATGCTTTTTCTAATTTTTTTATAAATTAATATTTCTAACATAAATGAATATATGTGGACCATAGATAACTTTATTCTGCGAAAAAATGCCATAAAAATACAGAATAAAATCAAATTAAAACAGTGAACATAATTGCACAATAAAATTCAATTTCATCTTGGAAATACACACATAATTAAAATAAGAAGGAATAAGAAGTAAATTTAAAAAAAACTTGTAATATTTCATTCATTAAATTCAGGCACATCAATCAATCAATCAAGATCCTTGATTCGGTTACATAACCATCAAAGGTACACAACATCCATGTAATACATGCAACAATTTTACTTCATTCAATATCCCTAATACACAAAAATACTCTCATAAAACATTAAAATACAATCATAAATCCTAACCCCAGCAGACCAAGTGCAGTGCCGTTCCATTACAGCTGTTTCTATCGGAATATCAAAATAGTCCAGCAAATTAATAGTCCTACCTCTACATGTCTAAATTTTATTAATTAAAACTAATCCAAGTTTTCAAAAATATGCAAAATTTATAAAATACAATATTGTAAACAGTGCTTTAACTTTGGACTGGCCAACCAGTAATAACTATATAAAACACAATTTATCTAAGACATATACGATTAAAATGGTTTCCACAGGACAACCCATGTACTAAAATACTAAATTTACAAAAATTTCAGAAGCTTCTCCCGTTTTATCCAGATATTGAGCAAAAACTGGCTCACGAAAAGACAACTGGGCCAGTTGTGTCGGTCGTCAAAATTCATTTTGTCTCTAAGGTGTGGTACCTCCAAGGCCAGGCAGATAGGGCGCAACCATTGATTACGCACACCACGGTATTCAGAACACGCAAACATAATATGGTCAGCAGTCTCAGAATTCATGCCACAAGCTGGACATGAGTCAGGCGAGGAAATATTATTCCAGTTTTTGCTGAACGATCGAAGGGGCAAACAGCCTGTTCTAAATCTCGTAAACAAGCTCTTTGCCAATGGTGGTGTTATATTGTTCATGTAACTTTCAAAAACAGAAGTTGGTTTAAATGCCAGGAACTGCTCGGTTGTTATTTCTTGCCACACTAGTGACCAGTAAGATGATTTTAAAGCCTGCTTTTCTGCCTTACACAGTAATTCGGGTGAGTCCCACACTCTGCTCAGACCCAATTTTTTACACCAGTCGCGAACAAACCTTAACCAGGGTATTACCAAGGCACGATCCATATTCTTTACATCTCTCAAGCAATCTCTATAATCAGCTAATTCCAGGGTAGTCCAGATATGGACTAGTAGTGGCGTTAAGTGCACGACATCAGATACTCTTTTCATCCCCATGTCAAAATAAAGTGGGACCAAAGGGGTACTTACGAGGACCGAGAGCAATGATTTAACGAAAGTGTTCTATATTACTGCAAGCCTCGTCATGTCACTGTAGCCCCAGACTTCTGCGCCATACAGTGCAGCACTTTGAACCTTCGCTCGATAGGCTTCCAAAGCCAGGGAAATGGAACGTGAGCATGTATTCTTCTGGAAACGTAAAATGGCCTTAGACCTATGAGATATCATAAGAGCTCCTTTATTTACTTGGTGAACCCACCTAAATTTGTCCAACAGGGTCATCCCCAAATAACCAAAACTAAAGACCCTTTCCCAACGGTCCCTCCCAGCCATTACTGAACAGCTCTTCTTGACACTCTTACCAAGAACCATAAATGTGGTTTTTACAGCATTCAATTACGAACCCCTGTGATCTCGGAACTCCAAAAATGTATTTAGCAGATTTTGTAACCCTATCGGGGCCTTGGAGATTAATAATGAACTATCTGCAAACAGGAGTATTGGTGTTTTAACCCCGTTGAGAGTAGGAGAATCGTTAACAATCTTTGTCAGTTCCTCGGCCACATCATTTATATATAAGGTGAACAAGATGGAGGCCAGAACGCACCCATGTCGAACCCCTCTTGCGACTGGGATGCGCTTTGTCAACCCATCTCCGTCACCTCACATGACCTGTGCACAATTTATTTAATTAAACCTGGCTAGTAATTCAATTAACCCCCCCTGGAACTCCCATGTCTGCCAGTACTCCCCAAAGACTCCCCCTGGGTATCAAATCGAATGCAGCACGCAGGTCCGCAAATGCCACATAGAGGTTTTGGTTACCCAGCAGGTCATATTTCCAATAAAAGAAGGCAAATTTTAAAAACTGGTCTAAAGTGCTAACTTTAGCACAAAATCCTGCCTGAAAGGGAGTTAAAATCCTCCAAACTTCCATCCAATCTTGTAATCTATTTAAAATCTGTCTGGTGAAATTTTTTTGAAGGATATCTGCTAGGCTAATAGGCCTGTAGTTAGATGGACAGTTGGCATCTCCTATTTTGAATATCGGGATTATTTCTGCCCCACTCCAGGTATCCAGGATCTCCCCACCCCTTGCTATTGTGTTAGAAAGGATATTCACATAGCTATCCCACAGCCCAGGTTCTGATTTATATAGGTCACCAAGAATGTGATCGGGACCGGGGGCCTTTAGCACCTTAAGACTATTAATAGCAGAGAGGGTATCTTCTAGACTGAAAGATTTCTCACTGGTCTTACCATTACCCAGCTTGATGACATTGCCCTCGGACACTCCTCAGCCACATTAGGGGGCTGTTATATAGATGGAGCCTGAGAGTATAGTTTTGCAAAATGTTCCTCCCATCTTTCTGGCGGGATATCATTCCTCCAGGGATTAAAGCTCACAGTTGTCCCATTTGCAATAACATGCCAAAATGTCCGGCCATCATTCATTTTAAGGGCCTGGAGCATGTCCTGTCAATTAGCATCCTCCCACTTCCTTTTTGCAAGATTGAGTGCACACTTGTAATCACGTCGGGCTGTGCTAATCTCAAGCCTGGCCTGCTCACAGGGCCAGACTAGGAACCGAAACCGGCCCTGGCAAACTGCTCGGCTGGCCCCCCTGGAGGGGAGGGGGGGAGTGCGGGAGTGCGGCCGAGCTGTTTGTTAGGGCCGGTTTCAGCCAATTGTGTTACAGGGGGCCAAAATTGCTGGCCCCCTGTAACAAAAATGGCCCCCAGGGGCCCAAAACCAGCCCCCACCATGGTGGCCCACCGGGGAAACGCCCGGTGCCCGCTACGGCCAGTCCGGCCCTGCCTGCTCACAGTCCGGGGTATACCATCTTGGGTCTTTGAGAGGGGCTTGCAAGTTACAACTAGATTTTTTTTAATAAAAAATACTCTGTAATTTGTATAAAAAAACTACAGTGAATATCCAGGATTGGAATGGCCTTCTCAGGGGAATTCTCATAATTAGATAAAAAACGTATAAACCACTGATATATCTCGGCATTATTGTTCAGATTAGCCACAGCCCTAGGCCAAGAAACTCTTCTATAGTTGTTGGCCACAACAGGCTCAGGAACCACAGTGCTCTGGGTGGGAAGCGATCTCGAAAGGTCATTGCCTACAAGTGTAACAATCAGGGGATGATGGTCACTATCTGTATGCGGTAAAACCACCATGTCATAAAGCAGTGGCCAGAGACTAACCTCCAGAAAAATTTAGTCAATCGCACTAGTAGAGGCTCCCCTCTTAAATGTAGCTGCTCTCATTTGGTCAGAACGGGTTTTCCCATCACATGCTCTCAGACTTCGTCCAACCGTTACTGAAGCAATTTGTAGAGCGATATTGGAGAGACAGTGATAAGATTTACCCTCAAGGCTAGGAATACTCCATTGCTCATCCTCCTTTTCTGTTATCGTACTGAAAGAATGAGAGGGTTCAAATGAACCGTTAAAATCACCAACTACAATCACTTTAGCATTCTGCTGGACCTGTACAATCAAATTGTGTAAAAGAGATATAATCGGTGATTCAGTAGTTGAAAGCATAGACCTAGCATATATTTTTAATAACACTAATTTCAGACCCGCTGGGAATTCAAGCATCACCCCCATTAAATCAGGTGAGTCTAACTTTCAGCAATTCATGGGTACACAAAATGTCAATCTTTACCAATTTCAGTAGGCCCCCCACCGCCCGCCCTGAATTTCTTGGTGACAAAGCTTCCACACTGTATGAAACAAATCCATCGATGCAAATTTTGTCCGGTGCCCAGGTCTCCTGAAAAAAACAAACATCATAATTTCTAATAAAGCAGTACCATTCTTGCTCTATGAGTTCGGATTTAACTCCAGCCAAATTCCAAGATATCAATGAGAGACCATCCTTGTAAACAGCATTCTGGTGTGACACCATGTCTTCCGTGCCTTCTGCCCCCATCAAGATAGTGTTAACTGGAATGGGGGTGGGTGCATTAGGAGTATTTATGGAGTGTAAATTAAGAAGCGAGTCTGACTTTGTGCCAACCCCTCCTGGGAGAAGTGCACTTGCACTGGGTGGCAATAAATGGGTCTCCTGTAAGTCTCATTGGGGTGCTTTTTTAAGTCAATCTATGTGACTGAGAGTTGAAGCAGAGCCATTGGTGCCAATAAGGTCTCGAGGTCTAGTATAGTTGAACTTTATGCTGGAATTGCCGGGCAGGTTAGTTCTGTGATCAAGGTCGACTAGATTGTCAGCCATAGTAGAAGAACCCAAAACGAAGTCAAGGACATCAAGAACAGAATAAGGACTGCTAGATCTTTTAACACTAACTATGTCATCGCGTATAACAGAGTGACACCCACGAACATAACAAGTCCAATGAATTGTCTTATTTTTTAAACTATCTTCTGTCTCTACTATCGAGCATTATGTTAACTTGGAGATGTTTGTCATTGTAATAAAGCATTGTAATAAATACTTGATTTTTCCCCCTGCTTCATGGTAGATTGGTCTTTGCATAATTACCAAGCGGAATCCTTGGAACATGAGCCCGGTTGGTAATGGAGATATTTTCTCTGTGTGACTGAAGCTTGATGACAGAGGAACTGGAGCTGGAGCTACTCATGGTTAGGACACACCCCATAGTTCTGCAAGACTGCACTACAGATGAGGGTAAGAATCTCTCTATATTGCGTTTTCCCAAATTAGTTAGTGGGCTGTGTGCAGGGTTTTGTGCATGGCAAAAAGGTCCAGAGGAAGAAGAGGGAGAGCTCAGGTTTGGGTTAAGAATTGCTGAGGACTTATTAGATGTTAGTAACATATTGGCAATCGATGTTAACGATAAAACCAGCAATTTTGGGAAGCCCACCTCGTCCTTCAAGGATTGAACAAGGGAGATAAGAAATACTTTTTTAGTATTAGTGTTAGTACTAGTGTGACACCCAGAAACTGGCAATTCGATAGAAAGCTGTCCATGGTTTGTACCTTCGATGACTTCATTATTAACATTTATCCACTCAACTTGTGAGTCTCTCAAGGGAGCAAAGTGATTACTATGAGGAAAATCATCTACAACAACCACATTGTAATCAATATTTGAGATAACAGAGGGGGCAGTGGGCACAGGTGATGCAGTAATATTTATGGGGGAAGAAGAACATTGCGCTATCTGAGCAACTGTGGTCTGTACTTCACCCTGACCCCTAGATCTCAAAAAACATCCCCAGAATTGTCCGCTGGATCCCTGCTACATCAGGAGTTGGAAGGATAGGGGTATCAGGAGGAGGCACCGTGGCACCTGGGGTCAAGATCTGTTCTCATTCCACTAAAATACCATCAATCCTATTGAGTACACAATTGGTCCCGGAAGATTAGTACCTGTAGTTGAGTCTGCCAATATATGGCCCAATTTAAACTGGTGATAACTTTCTTTGATCGTGCATTTGCTAAGGGCTGGGGGGTTCTCACGTACTTCCGACAAGTCACTACACCCAATCTTAACAAGAGTATCTTTCACATATCTGAACCAGGGGATGTTTCGAGTACCTGGTGCCCTCAGAACATCTCTGAGGACATCCAGATATGATAAGAGTGCAGGTGTAGCCCAAATCCATCACCAGTATAAAAAATAGCAGTAAACCCACTGCCTCAGTAATAGACCGCAGACCCAGATCGAGTCTCAAGGGGACTAACTGGGTGCTTCTGGGGAGACCTGTTAATTGGCATAAGAAGCTATTCTTTGAGACTTGTAAACTAGAAAAGTTTTTATGGCCCCAGACTTCCAACCATACATCTCACTACCCAGAGCATACGCCTTATAAATGTGCATAGCTGGCGAGATTGGTCGATATAGCGATTTTTTTATGAGCTCTTAATAGTGCCCCATTATGCTGAACAGTGTGAGTATCCTCTTATGAATATGATTACACCAATCCATACCCTTGCTAATTATATTTAAATTATTTATTCATTTAGAAAACATTCAATTTGAAGAGGTAATGTACTCTAACATTTTATTGTATTCGTTTTTGGGTAAAAAGAATTATTTTATTTTATTATACATTTATATTTTACAACAAAATATATTTAAAAAAAAAAAATTAAATGAATAAACTTTAATGATTTTCCTATTCTTTCCCATAGGGAGATCACCTGGTGAAAAGTCACAACAATAGTAACCTTACTGTAGGAATGTGGGTTTCTGTTGCAGTAACTCCCCCACTTTTTGCCCGATTTTTGATACACTTTGACTGAGAGTGCCTTGGGTCCCTGACAGTCAGGTTCCCAGGGCCTGTGTTCTTTTCCAAAACTGTACCATTGCTTCCACAATTGGCACACCTCTGGTTCACTTATAAGTCCCTTGGATGGGTACTAGTGGTATTAAGGGCTTGGTGACCAGAGAGGGTCCCTTATGGCTGTAGAATGTATTGTGCCACCCTAAAGGACCCCACACCACACACATACACCCTGCCATTGCACACTATGGGGCCGATTCCGATTCAGGCCGGAAATCTCTCCGACCGAGCCAGACCCGGAGAGATTTCCGACCGAATCGGACCCTAGCAGTCCGACCAAACGAGTACGATGCGTCCGCATGCTATCGGACTCGATTCGGTCGGACTCCCATTGAAGTCAATGGGAGCTGGTCGTACAACGCGTACGCGGGCTCCCATTGACTCAATGGGTGCGAGGCGAACAAGGGCGCCCCCTACAGAGGGTACGCGTCGAAGCGGGTCGCGCCGTACATGCACAGGTAGGGGGGACCCATGGGTCCCCCCTGTGTGCGACTCGCGCGGCTAGGCATACAGGGGGGTCCGACCCCTGCAGGACTTCCGAAATTATGAAATTAACATCCTCCCACACCATTCACAACCATGGCTTGAAACGTTTTTTTAAAAGTCACAGGTATTGGGTCTAGGGAGACCCAGACATTGTCTCTAGAGCTGGGAATGCAAAATATCCCAGCTATTGTAAAGGAAAGTTTCAGTTCTATAAAGGACATGGAAGTGAGGATTATGCTTTTCCTACTTCACTTTATTTCTCACTGTAGCATTAAAAAAAACATTGAAACTGATCCAGGAGTTAGCTATTAATCAAACAATCTCATTAACAGTACAGCCCATTTGGCTACACAATAAGGGCCAGGAACCAGTGACTATAGTTAAGAAGGTTTATTCAAAGTTAGCAGTCACGTTAATGTAAATGAACCTCAATAACATGCTATAAAGATACAGAATAACAACTGGATAACCCAACCTCCTAAAGAAGTTCAGGCTTACAAGAATAAGGCAGGCAAGAAGTTCAGTTACACCAATACAGAAAATTATTAACAGAATCTGATGCTCAGAGAAAAAATTCTGATTTTCTCTTCTATACATGAGTAAAGTCTAAAATCATCTAATTTAAATTGCAAACTAAGAGAATAGTTTAGGCCTAAAAGGATCTAAAAAATCAGGGAAATGCAGAAAAATATGAAAAATACAGGGAAGTGCTGGAAGGTGTCAGCCTTTCTGTAGTTTGGTCAAGAATCTTCTTGGGATTGGAGTATAAGTGTTAGCCTAAGCCACACTTAGCTAAGAATCTAAAGGGAAAGCATAGAGGTCTAATCTTCTCAAAGTCCAAAGGAAAAGTGGCCAACAACGACCTGTGAGAATTCCAATTATTACCACACAAATCTTCTGAGTAACACCGCTTATTCACGCCATTAGGGGCTCCATTGTCCTTTCCATTCTCACGTTGTGAGCTGAAACATTAACAAACTCTCCCGGGCAGTCCTGGGAACAGCATTGTCCTTGCAACATTACGAAATGGAAACTGTCAGTCAACGCTCTGGCTCTCCATGCTCTTTGTCATGATCTTCTTCTCAGGCTCTCTATCCCAAATACAGTGTTACAACTTATTCTCAAACTAACATACCATGTGAATGCACCTGCAAGGAAAAGACACACAAGCAGAAAATGAAAAATAGCATCTCATGTAGAAAGAAATACAGGCCTAGCCATGACAATTTAATGGGTTAACTGAATGGTGCCCCTCTAATATGCGTGTGCACCCAATCACAAATGAATGGAAAATGCCAGCACATTAGAGACATGTTACAAGTTGCATACAGATACAATCTTGAGAACAAGTGTATAAATGTGACTAAGGACTACATTATAAATGCAAATATGATACATTAATATTGTTAGAACCCATAGAGAACCTGTGCTAAGTGCACATGTATATTGCGTATTTATGACATGTAAGGATGGAGCCAAAATTATGCTGCTCCAAAACATAACGGAAAACTACAGTTTCCATGGTAACACCGCAATGTGTTCATTCTAAACATCCAATTGCATTACTTCTTGCCTCTTAAGAATCCTCGCAAGTTCATTTAAACCCTCTTTTTTCTTGCATCATCAGCAAAAACCAAGAAATTTGCTGCTTTTTTCTTGCTTTTGCTCCATTCCAAAACCGCAACTACAATAAAAGTCTCATTACCAACATGGGGATACCCTCATGCAGCAAAAAAGACAAATTAAATGTAGGAATCATAAGACTGTCATCAAATATTTTGTCTTTGGCAAGAAACAGTTATACCAAAACAATTTACTTACTCTTACTACGAGGAACTGGTTCCCAGTGTATCACTCCTTTCCTGACATGAGCTGACTTCAGTCTGTGCAGGGCTCTGTAATGGAGAGGCCCTAAGTCAAAGTCAATTCTTGAATTAAAGATGGAGGCTGAATTGAGTTGAGCAATATAGTGGACTTGCGGTATGTATAGATTGATTGAATCAGTTCTAGTAATTGGATGAAGCAATTTTTTATTGCTGAAAACACTAAGTTCCAAATAATGAGGAGTGAACAGCCAACACGTGATTTGCACCTTCATGGCTCGCATGCCTGGCGCTTTCTCAAGGTGGTAGAACAATACTTTTTATGTGTGGATCTTTTCCCACTGGACCGCACCTGACTACGCTTTGCAGCAGACCGCACAGCACTTTTTGCAATTTCGGATTTGTTCTTGTATTAAAACTTTCTCCGGAAGTCTCTGCCTTACCGGAAGATGTATAGCATAAGACCTCTTAATACGATCTGCGATTTTTTTCAGATTTTTTTTTTATTTCTTGACCACACATGGAACGTGTACTATTTGTTGGGTAATGACCTTGAGCACACTATCTGGAAAGAAGTGGAGCTCAAGGCTCATGCGTACATGTTAGGGTTACCTGAGTGGATCTGTGCCATGACAATGTCCATGGTTGCACGGGAAGGGAGTCAAGAAAAGTTGGAGCCTGGAATAGTGGCACAGCCAGCTGCTAAGAAGGGGAAAGGCAGAGGACATGGTGATCCAGCCCTGAATGTACCTCCAGTGAGATGGATGGAGCACCTGCGGTGACCACCCTGGAGTCCACTGAGGAGGATACTGCTTCCCTTGGTGACCTGCCTGAGCTTGCTGGATGGCATGTGGAAGGAGGACCCACCAAGGAGGAGTTTTGTAGGGCACAAAGGGAGTGCCCTACTCTTGTGGGCATGACAACAGTCTAAAAGCCAAAAAAGTGGGTGATGCCTCTGGTAGTCACCACATTTACTGGGGGGACAACCATCTGTACACTCAGCCTAAGGCTTCTGTGCATGAGACATCAAGGGCCCTGGTGGTCCTCCAATGCTATAGGGCCTTCCTACTGGAGCTGACTCACAAACTTCCCCTGGGAGGACACTTAGGCCAAGACAAGACCTTTGCCAGGCTTGTCCCCCAATTCTATTGGCCTAGGATGAAGAATTCCTCAGATGTGTTCTGTAGAACTTGTGTGAGCTGCCAAGCTAGTGGGAAGTCAGGGCAGAGGCTAAAAGCCCCCCTTACCCAACTGCCTGCCATTAGCACACCCTTTGAGAAGGTGGGCTTCGACAATGTAGGGCCTATGGTTCCTCAGATTGCACCAGGCAACAGGTTCATACTGGTTCTGGTGGATCATGCATACCTAGTACCCTCTGAGGACTACTACTGCACCCGTAGAGGCAAAGGCCCTGATGGGGATTTTTACCCCAGTGGGTTTCCCCAAGGAAGTTGTGTCTGACAGGGGCACAGACTTCATGTCTGCTTATATGCAGTCAATGTGGATGAAGTGTGGGGTAACACAAAGGTTCTCCACCTCTTACCATCCACAAATAAAGGGGCTTTTTGAGAGGTTCAAAAAGACCCTGAAAGGCATGATCGGAAGTGTTACACACTTAGCTAGGACACATGACAAAGCACAACTAACGTGCTTGTTAAGGAAAGAGCGACATGAGAACCGCCATGCAAATTCACCAGGGTGGTTTCGCTGTTCCTTAACCTGCGCGAAGCATGGAATTACATGTGAAGGGAAGTATATATGGGAACGAAGACTACAATTCCCATGATTCTGCTGCTTCCTCTTGAACCAGGAAGAGGAACCTCTTCGAGGTTTGGAAAATCAACCAGGAAGTATTTAAATGGCTTCAGACATCGAGGCGGGGCAGATTATTCCAGTTACGAGGCCCGTGGAAGCACTGCAGAAATTAGTTGTGATCTTTTCCCAGTATCGTAAGGGTACTTGCACCATTTTCTGATTCTTTTTTGGGCTTTTGCCATGTTAGTATTTTAAATCACTCCTTGCACTGTGCTCTGGACAATGAGTGGGTGTCTGGAGAGTTGTTTTGTTTTTCCTACGTGGTGAATGTCCCAATCTATGAGTGCGCTTGAAGACAGTGCGGTACAACGAGAACTTGCTGTTGTTGGGATAATCGGATCACACTATTTGGTTCTAAAATATATACTGACTTTTGCTGAGGGGAAAGGGTTTCCTCTATATATGGATATTTTCGGATTCTAAGGATACAATGAGCATTACATATTTTCAGTCCAAATAATTATATGAGACATTTCTTGAGTCGCATTATTTAGACTACCATTACTTGGCATTCACAGACTATCCTAGGGTATGACGAAATACCCAATCATCTTATACTCCTACAAATACGGCTCCAAAGCCTAAGAGGTGGTAGTACGCTTTTTGTTAACCTGCATTTATTCTTTGCTGTTTATTAACAGGGTTCAACGTGAGTCCTGTCAAGTTAAGGTTCACTCCCTGTGATGCATGGCATTATTAAGTGTTAGTTAAATGAGGTATGCTTTCCAGGTTATAAGCCACTGGTTATTGAAGAGTGAGCGGTGTTACATAAAACCTATACTAATGTTTATCTACATGAAGATGGACTCAGTTTCAAGTGTTGACACAAAGGCTTTCTTATTGTTTACAGGTACATTAAGGCGTTCATGATATGTTTTGCACAGGTGGATAAAACTACACATATTGATAGTGTGTTGTTTATATTTCAGGTCTCCTTCCCTGCTGTTCCCTCTCTTTCCTCCCTCACTTGATCACCTTAAAATTCTGGTCTATTATGGCATGCAGAATTGAGGCTATCAAGAGGTGGGCCTATTGAGCATTGGACCGATCCCGAGGACGAACCCACATCGTTACAGAATAATCTGCCCAAGGCATATAGTTCCTCTTAGTCGGTTCGGTGGTCAAGATGGCCACTCTAGATGATGTGCTTGCCGCTCTGGCGGGGGTTCAACAGGAGATGGCTGCTTCTAGAGCTGAAACAGCGATTTTACAGGGTAGTCTTGACCGCATGCAGAGAAATCCTTTTGACGTACAAACAGGGAGATCTGCAGGGGGTTTCTTGGGAACGGACGGTGGGGTTCAAGCCCAGCCCTCTCCATTTTCTGTGGAAGTACCCACACCCATTCCGCTGGCTGCTCCAGAACGTTTCTATGTTGAAGCCTCTAAAGTACAGGTCTTTCTAACACAGATATTACTGCACTTCTCATGCAGACCCAAGGCATTCCCCACCAATCAAGCTAGGGTGGCATTTATGATTCCCTATTTGGGTGGGGATGCAGCACAATGGGTGGTGCCATTAGTTAGGAAAGATGATCCTCTTCTTTATGATTGGGAGGAATTCCGAACGGAATTTGAAAAGGTATTTGATCGCAGAGCTTCTTCCTTTCCGACTGATAGAGAACTTCTGGAGTTAAAACAAGGCTCTAAAGAGCTAGTAGTATATCTCAATGCCTTCCAGAGACTAGCATCAGAAACTCAATGGCCAGAAGAGAAAAGAGCAGCCCTGTTCTATCAGGGTTTAAGAGATGACTTTAAAGACGTTTTGGCTCAGATATATCCGTAACCTATCAGTTGTACAGAGTTAATCAACCTAACGTTACGTTTGGACTATAGAATAAACTAACGTAAAGGAGACAAAAGAAGGTACGAACGAACGCCTACTAAGTATGAAAGAAATAAATACTATGGAGGGGGAGGAGCAAGTAACGTTTCAGAACCTCTAGATATAGGCGCGGTAAGGGCTTCATTAACGACTGAAGAAAGGAAACTACGGCGTAAAAACGGCTTATGCATGTACTGCGGAAAGAAAGGGCATTACGTGAAAGACTGTTCGGTTAAACCCAAAAGTCGCATTGTGGGAATTAAGGGGCACATGCATCAAAGCTTTTTGCGATCGCAAACGGTGCGATTCGCAAAAATCGGCCGTTTGCGATCGCAAAATGGGCTTTTGCGATGCATCAAACAATTTGGCATGCGCAATTTCGGTAATCGCAATATTTTGCGATTTCCCAAATTGCGATTGCATTTAAGGAGTCGCAATTTGCGATTCCTTAAATGCAATGCAAGAAGCAGTTTCAAATAGCGATTTCGCTATTTGGGGCCGCAATTTACCGTGAAATAAAACAAAGCGGTATTTTGCAAAAACTTTGAAAAATGCACTAAAGTGCATTTTTCAAAGTTTCATGTCACACACACACATGCCCTTGGGGCATGTGTGTGCGCAACATGGGTGCACAGTACAATTTCAGGGGTGCAACAGGGTGTCCTTTTGACACCCTTGTAATTGCATGCGCAATTTGCGAGTACCAATTGGGACTCGCAATTTGCGCATGCGATTTCCCATTCATTCCTATGGGCCTGTAGGCCCATAGGAATGAATGGGAAGCCATTCCTTAATTGCGAGTCGCAATTTGCGAGTCGCAATTAAGGAATGTATAGGAATCGCTATTTTTATAGCGATTCCTACATGCATAGGCTTTTGCGAGTCCTTAATTGCGATTCCTTAATAATCGCAATTAAGGACTTGCAAAATCATACCTTGATGCATGTGCCTGTAAGTCCTTTACGGCTACTCCAGAGAAAAAGATGGAAAACTAGTTAGCTCAAGTGTTGGAGGGGGGAGGACCTTGAGCTTTATTGATATCCCTTCCGTAAGTGATACAGACAAGGCTTTGACCCAACATTTCTCCATAACCATTCAAATATAGACACACTGTGGGTAGAAAAAGGTTCAAGCCATGATTGATTCAGGAGCCACGGGGCTGTTCATGGACGATGCCATAGCTCAGACGCTCCAAGTAGCTTTACTAAGAAAAGAACATCCTGAGAGGGTTTTGACCGTAGATGGCAGGGAGATCACCTCTGGTCCTATTACCTTTCACACAGAAGACCTTTTGAGTTCTAGTGAGGAGATACATTCAGAAACCACACGTTTTGATATTATAAAAGACCCACAGTATGGTGCAATACTAGGGTTGCCATGGTTGAGATTACACAATCCAGACATCAATTGGGTAAAAGGTTCGGTCTCATTTAGCTCCTTATATTGCAAGGAGCATTGTTTGGGGTCTAATATACATCCTGTGATAGCTTTAGCTCAAGGGCACACAATAGCAACAGCTGCAGAGAAAGACATAGAACTGCCCCCAGTTTATCACTCTTTTCAGGATGTGTTCAATGAAGTGCAGGCTGATGTCTTACCCCCACACAGGCCTTACAACTGCCAAATAGACTTCGGACCAGGGGCGGTGGTTCCTTGTGGAGGTTATATGCCCTCACAGAGAAAGAAAGTGAACACCTAAAACAATACCTAGATTTACCTAGCTAATGGCTTTATTCGCCCCCCCAAGTCACCCGCATCCTCTCCTTTATTTTTCATACCAAAAGCTAATGGTGAAAAGAGGACTTGCATAGTCTTTTGAGCACTCAATAACATCACAGCGAAGAACCGTTATCCCTTGCCTTTGATTCCGGTTCTTTTGGATCAGGTTAAAAAGGCGGTGATCTTCACTAAGTTGGATTTAAAAGGTGCTTACCACTTGGTGCGTATGAGGGAGGGAGATGAGTGAAACACCGCATTTCGTACACGCTATGGGCTTTTTGAGTATGCTGTGATGCCCTTTGGACTGTGTAATGCTCCAGCAGCATTTCAGTATTTTTTTAATGATGTGCTAAGGGAGTTTTTGGACATTTATGCAGTTGTTAACATTGATATTTTGATGTATTCCTCCGCTGTTAGTTTACATGAACAACATGTAAAATCAGTACTGCAGGTGTTACGTGAAAACAGACTCTATTGTAAACTTAGTAAATGTGAGTTTCATGTCCCCGAGGTAGCGTTCTTGGGGGTTATGTTGTCCTCCACAAGGCAAGAAATGGCCGAACGCAAAGTTCTGGCTGTTCGAGATTGGCCTACACCAAGGACTGTGAGAGATGTTCAATGTTTCTTGGGGTTTTCCAACTTCTATTGCAGGTTCATTAACCAGTTCTCCAACCTGGTAGCACCCATAACCAAACTCTTAAGAAAAAAGGTCCCTTTTATCTGGTCAGAAGAGGCAGAACAGGCTTTCAACTAGCTTAAACAGGCATTCACTTCAGCACCTATCCTAACACATCCTAACCCTGACATTCACTATGTTGTGGAAGCTGATGCTTCCGAGGTTGCAGTGGGAGCTATTCTTTCTCAGAGGAATGAGACCACCGGACAGTTACATCCTGTGGCACATATGTGCGAAAGCTAAATGAAGCTGAGTCTCGTTATACCATAGCTGAAAAAGAGCTACTAGCCATCAAAAACGCCTTCAGTGAATGGCGGCATTATCTGCTGGGATCCAAACATATAATCACTGTGTACACAGACCACCGGAATCTCCAGTTTATGCGGGCTGCAAGGTATTTGTCCCCTCGACAACTACGTTGGATGTTGTTCTTTGCGGAGTTCCAGTTCTCAGTGACTTATCGACCAGGTACAGAAAACCGTAAGGCGGATGCCCTTACAAGACAAGAAACTAATACAGTAATCAGCGAGCCCCAAGCACAATCCATACTGAATCTTTCTCAGGTTCTTTATGTTATCCTGACGGACCATTTCTTAACAGAGGTGGCAAAGGCTGTGAATACTGCTAAATGGAAGAGTTGGCTGAGGGAACATCCGCAGTGGAAATTACAGAAAGGGCTACCGATGTATGAGAATCAACTATTAGTCCCCTTACGTGAACAACAAAAGGAGGTACTGCAGTGGTGCCATAACATTCCCATTGCTGGTCATAATGGGACAGAAAAGACCTTTGATCGTGTATTAAGACAGTTTTGGTGGCCAGAGGTCCGAAAGGATGTAAGACAGATGGTACAGGAGTGTTCCATTTGTGCACAGGCTAAAACAGATCATAGAAAGCCTCAAGGGTTATTGCAGCCATTACCCACCCCAGGGGGACCATGGGACACTATATCATTGGATTTTATAGTCAGTCTGCCTAGGGATCAGGGATGCACCACTATACTGGTGGTGGTTGATAACCTCACTAAATTGGGAACTTTATAGCTTGTGCACAACTCCCAACGGCCAGACAATTGGCACGGTTATTGTTAATTCATATAGTCAGACTTCTTGGACTGCCAAGGATCGTAGTATCCGACTGGGAAACGTAGTTCCCTGCTCAGTTTTGGAAAACCTGGTGTGCCTCATTACACATGAAATCAGCAACCTCAACCAGTTTCCATCCTCAGACAGATGGAAAACGGAAAGACTCAATCAACCAAGCACTCAAACAATATCTGCGCTGCTATGTAGAAAAGAACACTGATTCCTGGGTTGATTTGTTATGGGTAGCTGAAACAGCATATAACAGTACAAAACATAGTTCCACGTGTATTGCCCCATTCTACAGCACATATAGTTTCCATCCACGCTTCATATCGATTGTGAATCCCTCCACAGAAACTAAGATACCTGAAGTAAGAAAACAAATTGTTCATATACAACACACATTTAGGCAAGTACAAGAGAATCTACGTCAGGCCAAGGTGAGGTATAAAAGGACAGCAGATAAACATCGCCGAGCAAATCCTGAATACCAAGTAGGGGATATGGTTTGGTTATCCACAAAGAATCTTCGATTCAGACGATACAGCATTTTCAACCCAAGGTTCATAGGTCCATACAGAGTCACACAGGGCATAAACCCTGTCACCGTTAGATTAGCCTTGCCTAAATCCCTTTGTATCAATCCGGTGTTCCATGTGTCACTCATCAGGCCCTCAAAAATAAAGTTACAGAAAGCCCCAGACCCAGTCTGGATAGATGGGGAGCCTGAGTATGAGGTGAAAAAGATTTTGGATTCCAAGAGACGAGGCACAAAGCTATGGTATCTCGTTTCATGGAAAGGGTTTGGTGTGGAGGAAAACTCATGGGAGCCTGCCTCCAATCTACATGCTCCACGCCTTCTTCGGTCTTTTCACAATAGGTTTTTAGACAAACCCGGCCCAGGGAGGCCCCCTTCAGGGGAGGAATGTACTGTTACACACTTAGCTAGGACACATAGACAAAGCGCGACTAATGTGCTTGCTAAGGAAAGACCGACTTCAGAACCGCCATGCGAACTCACCAGGGTGGTTTCGCTGTTCCTTAAACTGCGCGAAGCATGGAATTACATGTGAAGGGAAGTATACATGGGAATGAAGACTACAATTCCCATGATTCTGCTGCTTCCTCTTGAATCAGGAAGAGGAACCTCTTCGAGGTTTGGAAGTTCAAACAGGAAGTATTTAAATGGCTTCAGACATCGAGGCGGGGCAGATTATTCCAGTTACGAGGCCCGTGGAAGCGCTGCAGAAATTGGTTGTGATCTTTTCCCAGTATCGTAAGGGTGCTTGCACCATTTTCTGATTCTTTTTGGGGCTTTTGCCATGTTAGTATTTTAAGTCACTCCTTGCACTGTGCTCTGGACAATGAGTGGGTATCTGGAGTGTTGTTTTGTTTTTCCCGGGTGATGAATGTCCCAATCTATGAGTGCGCTTGGAGACAGTGCGGTTTAACAAGAACTTGCTGTTCTTGGGATTATTGGATCACACTATTTGGTTCTAAAATATATACTGACTTTTGCTGAGGGGATAGGATTGCCTCTATATATGGATATTTTCGGATTCTAAGGATACAATGAGCATTACAGAGTTTCAGTGCAAATAATTCTACAAGACATTTCTTGAGTCGCATTATTCAGACTGCCATTACTTGGCATTCACAGACTATCCTAGGGTTATGACTAAATACTTCTACAAATACGGCTCCAAAGCCTAAGAGGTGGTAGTACGCTTTTTGTTAACCTGCATTTATTCTTTGCTGTTTATTAACAGGGTTCAACGTGAGTCCTGTCAAGTTAAGGTTCACTCCCTGTGATGCATGGCATTATTAAGTGTTAGTTAAATGAGGTATGCTTTCCAGGTTATAAGCCACTGGTTATTGAAGAGTGAGCGGTGTTACATAAAACCTATACTAATGTTTATCTACATGAAGATGGACTCAGTTTCAAGTGTTGACACAAAGGCTTTCTTATTGTTTACAGGTACATTAAGGCGTTCATGATATGTTTTGCACAGGTGGATAAAACTACACATATTGATTGTGTGTTGTTTATATTTCAGGTCTCCTTCCCTGCTGTTCCCTCCCTTTCCTTCCCTCACTTGATCACCTTAAAATTCTGGTCTATTATGGCATGCAGAATTGAGGATATCAAGAGGTGGACCTATTGAGCATCGGACCGACCCCGGGGACAAACCCACATCGTTACAGGAAGCCTGCCTGAGGCCCTGAGGAAAAAGAGTGATATCCTCTTACCATGCCTGTTGTTTGCTTACTGTGTGATGCCACAGAGAGGAGTGGATTTCAGGCAATTCGCGCTCTTGTATGGGCACCCAGTAAGAGGAACTCTGAGTCTGGTGAAAGAAGGGTAGGAGCAAGCTCCCAGGAAGGTGCCCCAGGATGTAATGAGGTACATGCTGGCCTTCAGAAGCCAGATAGCTAAGTTATGGAAGCAAGCTTGCAGTAACCTTGAAGTCAGCCAGGAAGTCATTAAGGAGTGGTATGAAAATTCTACCACATTAAAATTTCAACCTAGTCAAAAAGTGTGGGTGATGCAGCCGGTAGAGCGCACTGCCCTCCAGGACCACTGGAATGGGCCAAATGAGGTGACTGAAAGAAAGGGTGAGGCCACATACCTGGTGGACCTCAAACTCCCTAGGCAACCCTACAGGGTGCTGCATGTAAATCGCCTCAAACCATACTTTGACAGGTCTGAGCTCACCATGCTGTTGGTGACTGATTGAGAAGAAGAATAGGAGCGTGAACCTCTCCCTGACCTCTTGGACCCCAATGAAAAGGATGGGTCTGTGGAAGGAGTAATCCTTTCCCCCACTCTAAGACCTGAACAACAGAGAGACTGCCACAAAGTGTTGGGGCAATACTCTTCTCTGTTCTCCCTCATCCCTGGGACTTCCCACCTGTGTACCCATGATGTGGACATAGGGGACAACCTCCCTGTTAAAAATAGTTCTTACAGGTTATGAGATAAGGTGAGGTCCAGCATTAAGGCTTAAGTGTCCAAAATGCTGGAGTTGGTGTGATAGAACCCTCCAGTAGCCTCAAGCTCCAGTCCTGTGGTTCTGGTACTAAATGATGCCCCAGTGGGCACCACACCTGAACTGAGGTTCTGTGTAGATTACAGAGGGCTAAATTCTGTAACCAAGACTGATGCTCATCCCATCCCCAGGGCGGATGAGCTCATTGACAGGTTAGGGGCTGCCGAGTATTTAAGTACCTTTGATCTAACATCATGGTACTGGCAGAACGCCCTAACAGAAGGAGCAAAGGAGAGGTCAGCCTTCTCCACTCCAGAGGGCCACTCCCAGATTAGGATGATGCCCTTTGGATTAAAGAACACCCCTGCCACCTTCCAGAGGCTGGTGAAACAGGTCCTTGCTGGTATGGAAGCCTTCTCTGCTGATTATCTGGATGATATAGCTGACTTCAGTAGCAGCTGGAAGGACCATGTTTTTCACCTCCAGGGAGTGATTCAGGCTCTGCAAAGGCAGTCCTGACTATCAAGGCAAGTAAGTGCCAGATAGGGCAGGGGTCTGTGGTGTACTTGGGACACTGGTGGGCAGGGGGAAGGTGCAACCCCTTTAGGCCAAGATAGAAACCATCATGACCTGGTAGCCCCCCAAAACCCAGACTGAGGTCACGGCATTCTTGGGCCTCACTGGGTACTATAGAAGGTTTGTCAAGGAATATGGCACCATAGTTGCCCCCTTGACTGAGCTGACTTCCAAAAAACAGTCCAGAAATGTGATTGGGACAAAGGCATGGCAACTGCATTTGACTCCCTGAAGCAAGCCATGTGCACAGCTCCTGTGCTCAAGGTGCCTGATTTCTCCCAGGAGTTTATCGTTCAGACAGATGTCTCAGGGCATGGCATAGGGGCAATACTATCCCAATTTATTGAGGAGGGTCTAGACCAACCTATAGGAAGAGGTGTGGCGCAGCGGCCAGGGCAGCTGACTCCGGAACGCAGGGGCTCATGATCCGATCCCGGGCGCCGGCGGCAGATCAGCCCAGCACCATGTGACTCTGGGCAATAGCTTGCTTAATCTTCCTGATGGCCCCCAGCCCCTTGATACCCTCGGGTAATTGTTCGCGCTTTACAAATACTGGACATTTACACATCTTCAGGAGGGTAATCACTAGGGAACAGAGGTGGAGTGCTACTGAAAGAGAAGCTTTTGCTATGGTCTGGGCATTGAAGAAGTTGAGACCATACCTGTTTCGCACTCACTTCCTGATACAGACAGACCACAGGCCCCTCAAGTGGCTCATGCAAATGAGGGGTGAGAATCCAAAATTGTGGAGGTGGTCCATTTCCCTACAAGGTTTAGACTTCAGGGTGGAACACAGACCAGGAGTAGACCACGCCAATGCTGACGGTCTGTCCAGGTTTTTCCACCTTAGTGATGAGAGCTTCCTAGAGGCTAGGTAGCTCTCCCCACTTTCAGCTGAGGGGGACACGTGTTAGACCTTTCATCCTTCAGGTGATCTTTCCCCACGTTTTGCCTTTTGCCTCCCATTTTTGCTGATTCTTTTTGTTGGACTTAGGACTCTGAGCACTTTAGCACAGCTAACCAGTGCTAAAGTGCATGCTCTGCTCCCCTAAACATGATGACATTGCTGCATACTTGATTGGCATATTTGTTGTACTGGTAAGTCCCTTGTAAAGTGGTATACCACATACCCAGGGCCTGTACTTCAAATGCTACTTGTGGGCATGCAACAATGTCTCAACTGGAATCAATGAGGTGATGAGATTCAAGGAGTAAATTGATTACAATGTGAACATTAAACAATGACAAACAGTGTCTGGAACATGATTCAATGCAATTATATTGTCAGCAAAGATATGCAAATTGAACTTCACAAATCAAAATGCAGCATCAACCATGCTTTTAACGTTGTGTACTAAGTGAAAAGGTGAACACTTTGTGCTTGTGGGGAAAACATTTTAAACAGCGCAAGTGAAGCAAATGAAACAAATACAAAGAATGCCACAGCACATTGGACAGAACGAAGTTATGCATGAGTCAATATATTTATGGAGAAATTTATAAAATCATGTCATTGTTCAAAAGTCCAAGTTTAGCTTGTGCAAGTCGACAGCATTTTGACCTTCATGACTGGAGGTCATCATTAGGGCCTAGATAACACAACGTAGGGTAATAGCTATATAATGGGTGAAAATGAAAACTTATATAAAAGCTGAAGTACTGAGTGAAGCAGGTACTTAGAGTGGTTCAGGGACTAATAAAAAGGTACCTGGAGGGTTTTGTGGGTACCTTTAGGAGAAGAGAAGACAAAAAGAAGGGGTAGCGTTAGCCACTAATGTCAATTAAAGTGGCCCTTAGCTGGAAAACTGGACAGGTGGAGCAATCACGTTGGGGGATTATGCCAGAGATTGAGAATCCACATGCCGGGGCAACAATCACCGGCTATTGTCCACAAGGGTATGTGTTCACCTTTTCACTTAGTACACAACTTTAAAAGCATGGTTGATGCTGCATTTTGATTTGTGAAGTTCAATTTGTATGTCTTTGCTGACAATATAAGTGCATTTAATCATGTTCCTGGGACTGTTTGTCATTATTTATTGTTTGCATTGTAATTAATTTACTTCTTGAATCTCATCCCCTCATTGATTCCTGTTGAGACTTTGTTGCATGTTACTACGCTTACCCAGGTGTCTACTGGAACTACGAGTGTCTCATGTGCCTGTCAATACGCAATAGTGGGCCTGCAGCACTCACTGTGCCACCCATAGAAGTAGCCTTTCACACCTGTCTTAGGTCTGCCACTGCAGTGCCTGTGTGTGTAGTTTACTGCCACTTCAACTTGGCATTTAACATTACTTGCCAAGCCTTAAACTCTCCTTCTATTACATATAAGTCAACCCTAAGGTGGCCCTAAGTAACCCAAAGGGCAGGGTACTATGTAAGTAAAACGTAGGACAACCTTTATGTTTGGCATGTCCTAGTAGTGGCAAACAGCCTATTTTGTTTTTCACTACTGTAAGGCCTACCCCTCCCATAGGCCAGGATTGGGAATTCCCTAATATACTGGTAAGCTGTAACTACTGATCAGAGAAGAGTAGCTTTTTCTTGTTTGATGTATTTAGAATGGTAATGATAAATCCTCCTTACTGGTGAAGTTGGATTTAACATTACTGTTTTAGAAATGGCACTTTTAGAAAATGTTTTAACCAAGGAAGGCTTGGGTCCTGTATGCAAACTAGACTGGACCACCTTAAATTTGTAAAACTACCAAAGTGTCTGGTTGACACAATTTTAATTTTACTCTAAATAAAGCTACCAATGTTTTTAATTCATTAGTCCTTGTGATTTATTTCACTTTTCTTTTTTTATATTTTCAAAATAAGTCTGTTACATTTTCACATGTCTCTGTAAAGGGTGACGCTCAGTTCTTTAAGCAAAAAGGTTAAAAAAAACACATACATTTTACAACATCACAGAAATCATATAATGACAACACAACATATTCAACACAGTGTAAATGAACTGACTTTGACCGGTCCAACATTTGAAATATGTTAACACTAGGCGGAATGTTCCATTCTTATGCTGTGTATGCTATATCCAGCCAGTGTAACATGTCCTGGGGCCGCTAACTCTGTGTGTTGATACCAGAGAGAGTTATTGTGTTCTAAATCTCTCTCATGAACTTTTAATTTGGTTGCGAGTATTCTTATCCCAAGAACCTAGGCCAACGCGTTTCAAACCCCTGTCAACTTGGGGGTTATCCTCAGGACCGGGACATGGTCGTTTCTGTGAAAAATAATATAGGGTGTGTATTCGAAAATTATTAAGTGTGATTTTTACCCTCTCAATTCTCTCCACAATGATTACTAGCCCAGCGTACCTTGACTTGTTCTTGTGCTGGATCGTAAGGCTCATTCAGTAAAAGTGTCCCAAATGGGTGCAAACACCTAACCAATTCCTATAAGAAGGAGTATGGTAGAGTTTTAATTCAATGTGATTTGTTGGCTAACGAATAAATTAGATTGAGTTGAACTTGTAAGGCGAGGCAAAATGGATTTGATTCACTTGCCTTGTGTCTTGAATCTTTGTTGTTGCTCCTCCGTGAACTCAGCAGTGTTTGTCTCCACGCATATGAAGCGAAAATAACAATTTGTAAAGGACGTGTTGTTGGATTCCCATTCTATGCACATTTGTTAAAATAAAAGAAAGTAATCATCTACTCTACCGGCGTGACGAATAGCCGTATGTGTTTATTTCCAGTCAGAAACCTTGTTTGACTTGCATTCGACAATCCTTGTTGTTTGTAAAGTGGTTGGCGCTTCCAGCTTCAGCTACAGGGCTGCTCGACAGAGGGCCATTTTTTTAAAACAGCGGTTAGCCAAGGGTCGTGAGTCCATTTCTGATAGTAACTTGACTGGATGGAGTGTGTCTTTTGCCTACTCCAGAATGCTGCATGTTGGGTATTGTAGTCCAGTAGATTGTCGATTCAATCAATAGTCGATATTTTGAGCAGAAATGTTCAGGTGTTGGTCCGGGCCTTAAAGTCTGCTGATTTCTGTCATGTCATTAAGACCACTCGTTGCTGAATTAAATTTCATGATTAAGTAGGCCTCTTTTCTGGTTAACAAAGTCTCTGGATCCCCGCCTCTTGGGTTCTTTTTGATAACACTGAGGACGGTCCATTTAAAATCTTTTTCAGTGTGGCCCATCTGTATGAAGTGGTTAACCATAGGTGCTGTATTGATTTTATTCTTCAACCTAGAGCAGTTTTGGACCATCCTTTGTTTCACTTCTTGGTTTGTTTTGCCAATATACAATTTTTAAAAAAGTAAGTGAACAAAGAACAAGGGAACCCTGTAAGTCAGAAGGGACCAAGGGTGAGCAGTATGTTATTAGAGACAGTGGTCCCTATCACGGAAAACATGAAGTCATACACACAAAACTACAATCAGAGTTGTGTATGTCTATATCCAAATGGAAAAAATTGCATTTATTTACAGATTCAATAAACACGAAAAGCATATAGTATAATGCAGTGAGCAGAAAGTGACGGGGTTTTGGAAATCAACAGATTTCCAGACCTCAGGCATTTATTTACAAAGTGACTTTTAGTGATACATAATTTACAGCAGTCACAATGAGGAAGACATCCTATGCTCCACATTAATCATCAGTAGAAGGTTGGAGTCAAGATGTGGTTGTCGACCACGTTTCGATTAACCCTGGGCGTAGTTCGCGTAGTAGCGCTACGCGTAGCTACGCGAAGTGCGTAGTGCACTGTGCAAAATGCTGTTCGCACTGATTGCACAGTGCCGGATGCTTGTCCGCACTGTGCAATGAGTGCAAACTGCATCTTGCACAGTGCAAGCAGTCGTTTTCTGCCGCTCGAGTTGATTTCTACTCGAGCTGCAGCTTTCTCAACGCGGACTGGTAGTTTCTCATCGCGAGCAGTCGCGAGCATACGCGACCACTCGCAATGAGAAACCTGACCTCCCCGCGTTGAGAATCTCGCCGGGAGGTTTATTTTCCACGCTCGCGATCGGCAACTTGATGTTGCTGATCGCGAACGAGGAAAAGTCTCGCCGGGATATCATTTCAGCTTGCTCGCGGTCGCCAACTTGACGTTGAGGACCGCGAGCAAGCAAAAATGACCGCTACGCTATGCTACGCGTGTTTGCACTGTGCTACGTGCAATTCACGTAGTGCGAAGTAGCGCAAACTTCGCAAACTACGCGAGCGTAGCGTAGTACTTCGCCCAGTGTTAGTTTCGATCCCCAACTGCGGTCAGGGCATAATCCTCAGGACAGAAAAATCTGAATGCCTGAGAGGTAGCTACTAGTCCAAGATGTGGACCGTGAGGTCAAGGGGGTAATAATGATCAATATCCTACCTGTGGCATCCCGGTACCTAGGTTCGAGGTAGTGCGGTAATATTGCTAAAAATATCCAGGGTTAAGCAGGGTCAGAAGGGTTGGAGATCAGTGTCTCACCCGTGGCGTCCTGCTGGCGTTGCTCGAGATCGAGCGGAATGGAAAGGGAATCCTCAGAGCTACTGAGGTTCGTCAGGATAGAGCCAATGCTCTGTAAACAGGAGTCCAGGAACGCAAAGCCACGCCAGCAGGACGCCACGGGTGAGACACTGATCTCCAACCCTTCTGACCCTGTTTAACCCTGGATATTTTTAGCAATATTACCGCACTACCTCGAACCTAGGTACCGGGATGCCACAGGTAGGATATTGATCCTTATTAACCCCCTGACCTCGCGGTCCACATCTTGGACTAGTAGCTACCTCTCAGGCATTCAGATTTTTCTGTCCTGATGATGATGCCCTGACCGCAGTTGGGGATCGAAACGTGGTCGACAACCACATCTTGACTCCAACCTTCTACTGATGATTAATGTGGAGCATAAGATGTCTTCCTCATTGTGACTGCTGTAAATTATGTTTCACTAAATTCACTTTGTAAATAAATGACTGAGGTCTGGAAATCTGTTGATTTCCAAAACCCTGTCACTTTCTGCTCACTGCATTATACTATACGCTTTTCGTGTTATTTGAATGTGTAAATAAATGCAATTTTTTTCCATTTTGATATAGACATTTACAACTCTGATTGTAGTTTTGTGTGTATGACTTCATGTTTTCCGTGATAGGGACCACTGTCTCTAATAACTATATACAATTTTTGACACTGGCAAATTATTGCGTAGACAACGTTCTTTGTTTTGCAATTAGAAAACTCATTATGCCTCCATTGTATTGGACCATCTGTGAAAATGGAGCCCTCAATGGTAGAATTACACAACGTACAGTTTCCACATTTATGATGACCCTGGATAGGTTTCAAATTCATATGGGAACGCAAGTTATCTGGTCTTTTTGCTTGAACTTCACAGGCTCGGATTATTTGTTGTCCTAGGTTTCTATTCTTTTTTAAGGCAAATAAGGGTGAACCAATTCCTTGTACCATTCCTTCAATCAGTTGCCAATTATTACGTATGATCTTCCTGAATAAGTTGGTGTGGGGACCAAACGTTGATATGCACACTGCACGTTCTGTAGGTTGTTTCCACTTTTTGGTTAGTAAGTGCTCTCTGGGTGTGTACCATGCCCTTTTCATGGAATGTTTTAGTAATTTATGCGGATAGCCTCTTTCTTTCAGTTTGGCACTCAATGTATGCGCATGTAATTCATAGTCTTCCTTGCGGGTAGAATTGCGCCTGATTCGCAAAAATTGGCTGTACGGTAAGTTGTCCTTCAAATTCCTGGGGTAGTAACTCCTATAATGCAAGGCATTGTTTTTATCTTTTGCTTTAGTGTGCAAAGTAGTGATTAATCCATTCTGGGAAGGTCTAACCTCAACGTCCAAAAACGCCAGATTTGAGGTACTGTGACACAAGCTGAATTTGATATCGGGGCTCCTATTATTCAGCCAGGCGTGAAATTCAGCAAGGGTTGTCTCATTCCCCTTCCAAATACACCAGACATCATCGATGTATCAGTACCATTGTACTATGTAGTCAATGAAGGGATTATTATTGTAGATTTATTTGTCCTCATATACAGCCATGTATAGTACTGCCATTTCTGGAGCAAAGGGACAGCCCATCGCGGTCCCCTTTATTTGTAGGAACAAATCATCTTCGAACTTAAAAAAGTTCTTTCTCAGGGACAGAGTAGCCAATCGCAAGATGAACTGTGTTGGTACTTGATGAGGTTTTGTTCTTCTTTCCAAAAACAGTTCCATCGTCTCTAGGGCTTCATCCTGAGGAATTTGTGTATAAATGGAGGTTACATCCAATGTAACTAGGATGTTCTCTGTAGGATCAAAGCCAAATCCCTCCACTTTATTAATGAAGTCCATTGTATCGCGTAAATAGGAAGGTACCTCATGTAGGAAGGGTTTCAAAAAGGTGTCCACATATATGGAGAGGGGCTCCAAGATCGATTCGCACCCGGATACAATTTGTCGACCTTGGGGATGGCTGGCATCTTTATGGACTTTGGGTAAAAAGGACATTACAGGGGTTCTTGGATGTTTCTTTTTAAGATATTCAGATTCTTTAGGTCTGAGTATGCCAATTTCTAGACCTTCGTCCACAACTTTCTGGATGTCGTTCTGGATTTCTTTTGTAGGGTCGTACGGGATACATCGGTACCAGATTGGATTCAGTCCATGGCTTCTCCCTTCCAACAAATATGAATCCTTAGACCAGATCACAATGCCCCCCCCCTTTTTAGGTCGAGCCTATACAGCACATGCGCTGTCGCAAGACCTGTAGTAAGCAGCTGCATAGCGAGTGTAATCCCGCCTGCTGCCCTGCCATTGGTTAACTCCTGTGTTACTCTAATTGCCTCCCTCCTTATTGGTTGGTGCTCCGATACATCACTTCCGTTTTTAACGGAAGCAGCACCGACCAACTACAATTTTATTACGCCCTAAGTGTTCATGTGTAATGTTTAGGGACTACTTGCTTTATTGTGTCTCACCACGGGCGCCCGCTTCACGCCCTTTGTGTGGCTTGCGTGTTTTTAAGAGACACGGTGTCAGCTTCGTGTTTCCTTAATATATCAGATTTGGAAGTTACGCTATTCACTACTGAATGTATGAGCTTGCTGGTTATGCCAGCTTCCACCCAGAATCACGCAGCCCCAATATTTTGGCAAAGCGACCCCTTTCAGGGCTGTGATTTATATCGGCGTTCCAGTTAATGGTTTTCTTCCTGTTCTTTCAGGGCGGCCTGCACAACTTAATTTGCCCTTCCTCCGGTGCCTCTCTCCATATGGGAACGAAGCCCTTGAGAAAGAGATGGCTCTTGGGTGTGCATTATGTGTGGCAGTATCACCCGAGCATGAAGCAGAGCCGCCTTTCTTTTGTTTTGCAAGCTGCGGCGTGCTCCTTGAAGCTCTTTTTGCTTCCACACCCTCCCACTTCGCATTGAACCCCCGCCACCCCCCACTCGGCACAAACGCAACCTCACCCTTAATAAGGTGGCAAGGCCTCTTCAATACTTACTCCTCCTTCGCAGCATTTGCTGCCCTGCCCGACCTCCTCCCTCCGCTCCCAGGGGTCTCCCAGTTCCCACTCCACCATGAAGTGCTGGAACTCGTAGACGCCCGCAGGGGTATAAAAGTCACACCGCCTCAATAGCTCCCGCCGGCGCCAAATGCTTGTGTATTTCCTCATTTACTCCATAACAAGCCCCATAATGTATGTGCCAAACGCAATCAGTTCACCCCGTGGCGAGTGAGCTCGCATCATACACTGAAAGCCCGCATTTCCCTTAACGCTACGAACCAGCACAAAAAAACACATACTTTAATAGCATGCCCCACTATACATTGATTTATGCCAACAGCAAAGCGCCACTAATTCTGAAAGCTTTTGTGGTACGGACGAGGACGGAGTGCTTTTAGTCTTGGTCAGTTAAGTATCTTAAAATATAGTTAAAAAGATGTAAGTGAATTGGGTTCATTAACCTGGATTTACCCCTGTTGAAGCCATGCCGCTGACCCTAATTAGAATGTGCTGCTTTTACTAAAAGGCACCATATTTTTCATCTTTACTGCGGCAGTCAGCTGCACATTAAACAGGACTTGCCCTGCCACTGACAATCGCCGAGCCCTTCCTGTCTTTCCAACGCAGTAACGTGGCATCTACTGCTTTTGGCGGCATTTTTAGGGGAGGGAGAGTGTTCAAGTTTGTGAGTCCACCAACGTTGTTCACATCTTTTTGGCCGTGTTAAATTGGATTATTTTATGGATTGGATTAAGCGCGTACAGTTACACATGCTTTCGTTTGAAACTTCTTGATTTTTGGCACATGTTAGAAAAATTAAATGGGCTAGTGGCGGTCAGCTGCAGGTAAATCAGGACTTGCTGTGCCATTGACACTATCCCAGCTCTTCCGGTATATAGGTTTCAGTAACGAGGAATTTCTTATTTTTACTAAAAAGCATCAAAAGCATCATATTTTTCACCTTTTACAGTGGCGGTGAGCTGCATGTCAAGTACGACTTGCCCTGCTACTAACACTGTATCTCCTTTTATTTTTTTAAAAGCCACCATATTTTTTCGTATTTCACAGTGGCAGTGAGCTGCACGTTAAGCAGGACTTGCCGTGCCACAGACACTGTCCCAGCCCTTCCAGTATGTCTGACGCAGTAATATGGATTTTTTTAATTTTACTAATAGGCACCATATTTTTTGCCTCTTACAGCGGCAAAATAAATTGGGGGTTTGGTTTGAAAAAGAAAGGCAGCTTTAATAACACAAGCATTTGCAATGCAATAGGTTTCACATTTGTGAGAGTTTAAGCTAGTAGCAATGTAAATGACAATGCCTTTCATTTATGTTTGAAAAACAAACACATAAATAAAAGGCATTGTCATTTACAATGCCAATAGCTCAAACTCGCGTAAATGCGAGACCTGTTGCATTGCAAATGCTTGTTTTATCTGCTGGCTTAATGACGATGGACTTATCTTCCTTTAGTGATTGGATTGCCTTCCTCTGTTCTCATGATATATTGTTCTTCACAAACACTTTTTTGTTCTCAAGTTTACTCAGGGCTAACAATACCGCCTGTTCAAATGCTACTATCTCCCTGGGAATACTATGAATCGGTGGACAAAATTCGGTCTTGTTATGAAGCCCTGAGGGTTCTCTTCTTGTTGTATCTTCCTTTTGTGAAAAGAAAGCTCATAACCGTATCTTCCGAAATAATTCCGTGGCTTCCATTTTGAGTTTGACCAAATCAGAGTGTACCCAGGGGACAAAGGTTAGTCCTAATTCCAAAACTGATGCCTGTTCTTTGGTGAGAACTGTCTTGGACAAATTTATTAC